>VUQG01017933.1:1807-50865 GCA_015106755.1 Etia nguti
GTATTATTGTAGAGTCTACCTTACAATATAAAGCACCTTGAGGCGACTGTTGTTGTGATTTGGTGCTGTATAAATAAAACTGAATTGAATTGAGTACCTTTGTGAAATCAGCAGTTTCCAGTGCAGTACTCTTTTAAAATCCTAAAGAAGACCCCACAGCTGTTACAGATTTGGTTGTTGTGTCTTTGTTACCTGGTTTGCCATAATGTCTCTGATTGTACCGCTTCCGCAAAAAATTGTCTTCTCTGTGTTTTAAGCTAACGAGGTGAGTCACACAGATCTCTAGTTTTTATCTCCAGTATTTCTACATTAGATAAGAACTTTTTTCCTCTCGGTGGACATAAACAACACATTTCACACCCAGTCTTGTCGGGTTTGCGCGTCACATTTCAGACATTTACATTTTTAAAGCCTGAAGTTAATACTGCATGTGCGTGTGCTTTAATAACGCTCTCTCCTGCTCTGTTTCTCTGCCAGTTATTGAAGCCGTCTCTCTTCTGGGGAGGAAGGAGGAGACCATTCTGCTATCGACGGGCTCTTACGTGATAGGAAACACCTCCTTGGACTTTCAGAGGGGGAACGACCGGCAGACACTCAGGACGCACGGCCCACTCGGCGCTGATTACATCATCAAGGTGAAGCGAAGGAACGAGGACAGGCCTATCTTCATAGCGAAACAGCCTGAGGACTTTGAGCTTCTCACGTACATATTTTATCACAGATACAAGAGTGCAAACATAAATAAAACAGGCTGCTGTGGAATAGTTGGCTTTCCAGGCATTGTTTTAATGAGACTGAGAGCTTGTTGCCTGCGGCACTATTAGAACTTCTGTCAATGAAGCCTAAGTAGAAATGCATTTTCCGCTTTGTACTACCTGCATCACAGCCCTCCTTTATTTTCCACTCATAGAAAAGACGAGCTCTTAGTGGGGCGTCGACAGTCGGCTGTCTGCACGAAATAAAAGCATTTTGGAGTAACAGATATTCGCTTCTCTACACATCCGTTGAAAAGTCTGTGTGGGTCTGAAGAAGTTAAAGCTCCAGCAACGTTTGTACATTACAGAACACCTTTGTTGCTCGATCAATGCGTTTCATTGACCATCTCAAATCAACGTGGGCCTCCTGCTCAGCCGTCTCCCAGTCGCATAAAAACTTTATGGTCCAAAGTTTGGACTAATAAAAAAATGAAAACATAAAAACCTTGCAAAAGACAACTAGTGACAATTTCTGAAAGGTACATAGTTGAATTTCAAAATAGTGTAAAAGAAATCATATTGAAAACCTTTTAATATAAAATTTTTAGTCACACAAGTTAAGAAAATGTTATTTTCATATGAAAAGTTGTACCACAAGTATTAGTAGGTTGTCTTATTCAATAGAAGTATTAATTTCACTCACTGAATATGTTCAAACTTTGCACCATAAGGTTGTTATGCACATCGGAGATGGTCGAGTGGAAATGAGCTGATCTGAGATGGTCGATCCTGACGTGATTTGTAGCTTAAATCTCCAAGTCAGTGTTTCCAAATGCAGATAAATTGAAAAAGCTAAACCATCATCAATCAATATGATGGTTTCTAGAAAAACCATGCAACCAAAGGCTGCTCAAACCTGCCTGAGTGACACAGACAGCAGAGAAACTCCACTCTTATCCTTTAGCATGGAGCCGTTGTGATTACTGTTCAGGAAATAAACGACAGTTTAATGGACCAGAGGCAGTTTCTGCACCGTATTCCCATCAGATAAACAAAAGTGGCCTCTCTGCTGTATTCTGTATTGATACCAGCCTCAACGACAGCAGTCGTTTTCTCACGTGTGGATGATTTGCCCGGTTCATTTTGGGATCAGAGCGCTGACTACCGTCCGTCCGCTACTGACTCTCAGCCGCCTGGACCCGATTACTCAGGAGCGTAGAAGTATTTCAGTCAGACTCACGTTCTGGAAACAAATCCGACTCAGTTTGCGTGCCGAAAACGATGCCACGGCTGCCCGCCGATGTGGGCTCAAGCTGCAGATTATGGTTATTTCATGCAGGCTGGAGGGCAGAATTTTGCAGATTAAAGTGTTGCGTTGTTTTATTAATTCAGCTCAGTCAGAAACTTATTCAGTCTCGTCTTCCGCTCTTTTGTTTCCTCGTCTTTGTGCCCACTGGTGCCCAGCCGCAGTGGGTATGCTATCAGTTACGCTCTGTAATTGCAATTACTTTGGTGACAAATATGACACATTACCATCTGTCTGAAAGCCCGGTGTGTAGAGGATGCTTTCAGTGCACAAAGCTAAATCTTATCCAGAGCTGCAGAGTGTGTGATGAATGACTCAAACGCCTTTTATAATAAAAAAGGAGGGCTGCTGGAAAGTGCTCATCTTACCAAAGCAACGGTTTGAAAGCTGTAAGGATCAAGTCCTTCACTTTATGATGTGAATTTCAAAAGCCTTAAAACTTTTTGTATTTTTACAGGTTCATCTTTAGGAATAAATGCTTGGAAACGGCTGAATTACTGCATAGATTTGGTTTGATAAACTCAGCGGAGGCTCCTCTAACATGCAGAGCTTGACTTTGTCCTTCTTCCCTCTGCCTGCCTCACCTGCTGTGTCCACCCTCTTCTGTTACCTGTTGTGCTGTGCAGATAAAGTACGGAGGCTCCAAAGACACCATTGTCCAGTTTCTGTTCTACAAACCAATTCGATACCAGTGGAGAGAGACTGACTTCTTTCCCTGCTCGGTCACATGCGGAGGAGGTGAGGTGACCGATGTCGTGATTAAAAATGCTCTTAGATCCACTTTATCAGCTTTGTCTAAAAAGACTGAGTGCGAGGGCGGTAACAGCGTGGTCGCTTTCCTCCCTCAGGCTACCAGCTGAACTCTGCAGAGTGCACAGACATCCGGTCCAACCAGACCCTGCCCGAGCACCACTGTAACAGCTATCCTGAAAACACCAAACCCACACCAAAACTCAAAGAGTGCAACATGGACCCCTGCCCGGAGAGGTGCGGATAGCTGGTGGCTATGCAGCGTAGCAGCTTAGGCCTCCACACTGTTTTTACCTTTTTTTAGTCATCGTCTCCTTCCTCCGCTGCAGCCTGTCAACTGTTGCAGACAGATTAGCGTTAACGTTTTTAAATCGTTGAAAGTGGGCGCTGTTGGCCTTCCTGGATCAAATACCAGCGTCCCCCATATTGGATTCATTGACATCAATGAGGAATATTTTCATATTTTGAAAAAAAAAAGAAAGATCCAGTTGAATGCATTCACATGTCTTCATTAAACATATAATACAAATGATCTAACAGATGCACGAGTCTTTGAGCCGTATTCAGCCTGAAAGTTTAGTACATTTGTGTAAAAGGTCGGGTCGCTGCCTAAAATGTAAATAAAGACACAATGGTGAGGATTTGCAAATCTCATAAAGCCATTTTTTATTCACAACAGAACACAGAAAACATATAAAATTAAATATAAATAAAATAATATAAATCATATAAAATATGAGCTCATTTTCAATACGATGGCAGTAACATGTCTCAGCGTGCCGTCCACACGTGCAGGTTAAAGCTCCATCATGCAGGGAAGAAGCCAGATGTGAGCGCCGTCTCCTCCGGACTGAAGCTCCTTTAAAATGGACTGAAGCAAAGTGGAAACTGATCTAAAGTCAGACCTATCCAGATTTTCAGGGAAGGCCTTCATGTTTGAGCAGGACGATGTTAAATCTATTCCAGCAGCACGGCTTTGTAGGAGAAGAGTCCGGCTGCTGAACCGGCCTGCCTGCAGCCCAGACCTTTGACCAGCTGAAAACAGAGAAACCAACAACAGGATGAAGCAGAGCAGCTGGAGTCCTCCATCAGACCAGAACGCTCTCCTCAGCTCACAGACCATCACAGGCTGATGTTGAAGAACAGGACGCTGCTCAGTGGAAACACGGACCTGTCCAACTTCTAGCGACGTGTTGCTGCCTTCAAATTCAAAATGAGCTCACGTCTTTCTTATAATGGTTCGTTTTCTCTTTGGGGGTTTTATTGGGGTTGCACAAAGGTGATTGAGTGTTACCTGAGCTGTGTCAGAAATTTTATTATTAAAGGAGCTTTAATGAATCTGCATTTTTACGATGGATTAAACAAATATGACAGAATGTGTTTGATAGTGATTTTAACAGTGCTTGTAGGAATATATGTTATATATGCTGCAGACGTTCATCTGAACTGACAGCCTCGAACAAGCTCTTAGCGAAGCTTCGTGTAGCTTTCATCTGGACTTTCTAATGGGCGATTCAAAGCAGGTTAAACCTCGTTACCTCCATGTAACAGAGGTCACATTGGCTCATACCAAAATGATCCTGATTACTACAAACCAGGCCAAAAAACAAAATTTGGAAATATCAGAGAGATTTATTATCAAACTAAGAAGCAGTGATCCTAAGTAACGATGTATTCAATGTTTGCTTTTCACACCCCATCACTTTATTCTGACTTTGAAGGACAAACGTGTGCGGCACTTATCACGTACAGTATGCCTCAATATTCTGATGACCTCTGAGGCTGCTGTCTGGTTATCATTATCACATTTGTCTCCCGCAGTGATGGATTCAAAGCAGTGATGCCTCATGACCGCTTCCAGCCTCTGCCCCGGTGAGTACCTCTAACTCTTGAGATATAATCAAAGTCTTAAACGACTCTCGATGCACTCTAAAGTAAAAATAAAGTACATTAGAGCCTCAACACAAGACGCTGAAACCACAGCGATCAGATTTTCAACTTTAGTTAAAAATAGTTTGTGTTAGTTTTTGTTAAGATGATTTTGTCTGAAAGTATACACATTGTAAATTATTTTAAAAAATCTTCCTTCCACAAAAGTCTGACTTTTCATCTTCAATTGTAAGAAAAATGAAAAGCTCTTCAGAAAGAGTTACTCCGTGGTGTTCCACCGTGTTACCCTTCAGTCAACAAAGGCCTCTCTCGTCTTCACTCTGACTCTTTTCTGTTCTTTAGGGAGAGAGAGCTCCACCGCTTGCATTTTAATTTTTGATGTAGTTCCTCCCAAAAATAAGTTCATGCATGTGGAGTTTGCAGCTCGGTACGCTCAGCGACTGCTGCGGTGGTCTCACTGGTGACTCTATTACGGTCTAACAGAGGAGAGAATTATGCTTATTATTTTTGACTTGATGGTGTCATATTTAGAGCCTCAAAATTAAAGTGGCAAAGCCTGCAGTTCCTCTAACATCCAGCAGAGGCTCCAGCAGTGAGTCAGGCTCCATAGACTCCCATGTTAAAACTTCACAGCAGAAACAAACACGTTTACAGCCTGACACACAAACTGTTTGGTCTCTGTGGATCATTCCCTCCCTCATGACACCTGTACAGGGGGAGGATGGTTTTATAACTCACCTGTTTAAATTGTATTAAGGCTTAAAGTTTGCATCATTAGGGGCGTGGCCTCTTAGTGGCCTCTGCTACCTGTTTGCTAGCTTCACCTAAACTGGACCTCTGCACTGTGTTTGTGCTGTTGGAGCATTTTTAATGAGATCATGTGACCAATAACATGGCTGCTGTGAGGTTACTGTACTGACAGACCAACCAAGGAGGTGGAGCTCTGGTCTTGCTGCACAGTGAAGGTCTAGGATTTCGTTTGGAAATCATTCATTTGGAACCTTGTTTGTTGTAAGATTTTTACATACATGTATGTAAATGTACATATTCTGAAGAGTTGCATTTAAAAATGTGTGTATTTTTCAGAAGCACACACTTTAAGCTGCAAACTTTGTGCACTGGAGATGAAAGCATCTCTATCAGTGCACCCTCAGTTTCCCACCGACGTATACACCGTGCATCATGTGTAAACCCCAGTCCTGAACTGTGGGCACCTGTCAGCCACTCTAACCTTTGACCTAACTTTGAGCTGTGTGCAGTGTAAGAATTGCCAGCATTTTGTTGGACTGGAAGAAACATTAGACATCGTTGTCATTGTCAGTGGAGTTGCATAATGAGCATGGCTGCAGACAGCCTGGTTTGAAAAAGGAACTAGAGAAAGAGAAATACAGTTATGCAGTGCAGTGATGGTTCCAGCTCTAAAAGCCAGCCCCCGTCGAATGTGAGCGTTTTACACTTCAGTTTTAGGAACAAGCATCGATTGCAGTCTATCGAGGCTGATGCACCACTTGCAATAAGACAGACTGTTAATCACCGCACTTATCTAATTACAGCATAATGAGACAGAGTCCTGCAGTCTTAATTGTTCTGAAATGGCCTCGTTAATGTCCCTGACCTCCTTTCTGTGTGACAGAGTGTAACGGTGTGCTTGTACTCACTGAGTGCTGAATCTATAGCTTACATAAGTGTAAAGTCTCTCCCGTCTCTCCCCGTCCTCGTATTCCCACCTGGATGTGTCGGATCTGTGCCTGCACTGATCCAGACGAGGCTCCCGCTGCCTGGACGTCTTTACAGGGGAAAGGAAGGGGTTCAGACGTGTTCCACGTTGATGCATAAATGCTATTACATCATTACTTGATTATTATCACAGCTTTTATGTAATAAAGTGACCTTTCGATCAGCGAGGACAGGGGAAAGAAAAGGTTCAGTCACACTGGATCTAGAAATATCAGATTTTTTGTTCTCTGGTTTGAAGTCATGTGATTTTAAAGTACTTTAATTGCCTCCATGCGCTGCCTGTGACAGGTGCTGCTGACCTCGCTGGTGAGCAGCCAAATCACGTCCTCCACACTTCCAGGTGTTTCTTTCTATGCAGAAAGTTCACCTGGGTCTGCCCCCTCCTCACCTCCCGCTCTACAAGCCTCTGATCTAAGATGACATGAACCTTTCATAGTATCTGGGTATATAAAACTAATTTAGCATCTTCTGTGTGTGTTTGTGTGTGTGTGTACAGCTGGGAGCAGGGCCCCTGGACCCAGTGCTCGGTGTCCTGTGGTGAAAATGGGGGCTGGCAGGATCGCAGTGTGCTGTGTGTGGAGGAGGACGCCCATGGGCAGTTCTCCCAGGTGGATGAGTGGAAGTGCACACACTCCCCGCGACCTGTCGCCCGACAGATCTGCAACACCTTCGCCTGCCCCCAGTGGGTGGCTATGGAGTGGTCGCAGGTCAGTGATTTTTAAATGAATCATTTAATACAGGCACGGCTCATAGAAGTCATGTGACCTCTGTCGGAATCAAGTCAGACCCATGATCTTCATTCCCTGGAGATTCATTGACATAACATTTCCTGTTATTAATATTGTTGCCGGTGGTTTTGTTCTTCATGTATGATGTTTGACACATTAGTCAAAACTTTCAACCAAGCTTAATATGTTGTCCAAGATAAAGACAATGTTGGATAATACCAACAACTCCTGTGACGTGCTGGTCAGTCACAGGAGCACGTTCAGTGAGAGACTGAGATTACGAAAAAGCACCACTGAACGACACAGGAAATCATTCCTGCCTGTGGCCATCTCCCTGAACAACTCATCTAATCTAATCCTGAAAAAAATGTGGCACTGATGAAGAACATATACAATCTAGGCAGCTTACAGGTCTGAATGGACACATGCTATATGTGAGAAAACAGAAGCTCACGAAAAGACAAAGCAGCCCTGCAGAAAAGCGTGCAACTTTATATATATGTGTGTACATATATATATATACGTATATATATATATATATATATATATATATATATAAATGTTTGTGTGTATATATACTGGTATTGTGAACATGAGATAACACTTGCCAGTCCTCTGTGAGATAACGAGCTGTCGCAGTCACATACTGTATGACTCCACAGCCTCTGATGTCAGTGCATTGTAAGTTAATGCAATCCTTTCTCCTTTACTCAGCAGAACTCACTTCTCTGTGTCCGCGACTCAGGGTGTGACCATGAAACTATGTTCCGACCGTGTCACACACCAGTGTTTCAGTTTGCATTTTGAACTTTGCATGAAGCAGGTCTTTGCACTTAAAGCAGGTGATGAATTACATTTTTAACTGTGAACCTAAGGGTATGTATTTCGTATATAGGTACAAAATAAAAACCTGATCTCAGCATGGTGAGGGTAAACTGATCACTTTGCTGAACATAACCACAGGGGGTCACTGGTGTTCAATGTTCTGCATTCCCACTTCTCTCTCCATCCTCAGTGAACACCCTGTTTTTTTTTTTCTCTTGTTTTGTTTTGTTTTTTCAGCAAGCTTGCTCCATTATGGGAGCTCTCATTCACAATCTGCATCAATCAGACCTTCAGTCATTTCTGTGCTTGTGTTTGCGTGCTCATTGATCTGTGTGTATGCCAGGGGGTTTAGTGCCTTTGTCAACCATCAGCCATGCTGTAGCCTGGAGATGAGGCTCAAAGTTATGGACCAATATTAATAAATGGTAGCCCTGGCAACAGTGTTCAGTGTGTGAGTCAGAGAAGCTCAGGCAGAGGGGAAGGCAGGGCACCGTGGCCGAGCACGGATGCTCTCTGAAAACCAGCAACAAACCTGGCCATGAACCAGTGTCACATCTGTGCAGAACAAGAGGACAGGCAAAATTAATCAAATCAAGATTCTAACATGAGTGCTTTACGAGGAAGCCGAGGTATCATTTGCGGGGTTTTGGCGCAGAGGGATTCAGCTGTTTGTTAGTTTTTGGTCACCATAAACCAAAGAAATTACATTCAGTGAGTTATGCAGCAGTGCTTGAATTTCAACTACACGAAGGTTGAAATGCAGCATGGGTGTTCCCCTGTGTTGCTCTGGGATGGCTGGTGTGAGCTGTGGGTTGTGATGCATACAGTATTCTCGTGTATCTCTGAGGAGTGGATGGTATTTTTACAGTGACCATAATGGCTGCAATAGATTTTTAGATTTACCAGCTGGATATAAATCCTCCAGAACCCTGCTAGCACTTCTTATGTGGTCTAGACAATAGCTCACAATAAAGTGAATTATAATGAGGAAAATAATTCAAAAAGGCAAAGACTGTGAATAAGTTAAAGAGAAAAGAGTTAATTAAAAGCAGTCCTGTCCTGTCGCACAGTTACATCAGGGGTTTGTGATCTCAGTCACGTATACAGAGTACAGTCCTGAATGCAGCCATCAGTCTCTGTAGAAAGTAAACATCAACCTTCCAAGTTAGGGTCACTCACTTCCAATCTTTGAGCTGCTTTTGTTTGCCATTCTACTGAAGGCACGGCGAAGCTGATTACAAATCTTGCCACTTCCCAGAGATTACAGCTATATTACAGTTAAATGGGTTTTTTTGCACTGCTCTGTGCAGATTTTCCAACTTCATATTTGCCCAGAGTGTACAGACTCCAAGTACAAAGTGCCGCTTTATGACCTCATAAACTGCAACACAGTTTCCCAGTAATAGAACAACATAAATAAAAGGGCAGGGGAAAAAAATCAATGGTTAACAATAGTAAAAAGGTCAATATTATAATAGAAAACCTAGCAAGGTTGGCTAACGCTTGATATTGCTGTTGGTTACTAAAAGGTTTCAAATCTCACATCAAACATTAATATTGAGTAAATTCAAACACAATACAAAGATACAAAATTTTGGGAAAGTTTTCAGACTAATCTTAAAATAGGTTTATTTTTACTTTACAAAAAAAACACACACAAATATCATTGTTGTGTGGATGTTACAGTAGCCATTAACACTTTCCCCACCAGAGTATTGTCTCCAACTTAACAGTGACTCATGAATCACTAATCATTCGGAATGTCTATGGATCCCTGACTACTCCAGTCGGGATGTTGTATCCTTGGGCAAAATGCTTAACCCAAGTTGTCTGCATAGCATCCATTGGAGTGGGAGAGTATGCGAATTTCAAAAAGTGCTTAGACTTAGATAAAAATGCTTTATGAATGAAACCTGTAGCAGAGTGCTCAACTGAGTAGCAAAGTGCTTTGGTGCTTTATACGTACCAATCAATTTACCAAATCAAAACAAAGAGCAGAAAGTTAGAGTTATAACACTACTCTGTGATGAGAACAGTGATTAATGGACACTACCTCTTGTCATTTCCAGAGACAGTGTTATATACATACATAATATGCTACACTGACACTGAAAATACACGTTACTAAAGTTATTTTTCGTAAAGAGGTAACTTTATATTATAAAGATGAAAAATTCTGTGTAGAAACACTTCAAGGTGAAAAGAAAATAAAAATCAAGGAAAAAAGGTGGGAAGTGCAAACTCTAGCAGGTATAGGTAATGATTGACTAGTCTAACAAGGCAGTCATCACTTTGCACACTCATTAGTGTAGACATCTCATCGAAACTGGTGTATATGATGTCTATCAATAACAAACTTCTGAAAACACAGCTGTACTTTCTTCTTTTCTTTTTTTAGTGCTGTATGTAGCTACCGTAGGCAGCGTATATACTGGGGCTGGAATTATTTCAAAGTAAAGGGGGGCAACATACACCTGCAAGTGTTCTAGTCCATCCTCTAGTTGATAGCTCCTCCCCAACTTGTTGATAAGAAAGACAGTAAAAGCTGGGTATATCTGAGTGGCTAATGGCAATACACAAACGATGTTTGAGATAATTAAGACGATTTTGACCAAACTCAGCATCCAGATCAGTTCAAATAATTCAAAGTGAATTTGTTCAACATCCAAAAATATCCAAAGCATTAACCTTCTGATGTTATCCACTTCTTCGACCATTTCCTTTGAGACAGCTAACATCGCTGTTTTTACAGCAGCCATATTATCAAAGATGCTGGCTTTAGAACTTTAGAAACAAAACGTCATTTTTAGGCTGCACCACTCCATTTTAAAGTTTGATTTGGCAGAAGTGAGTCTTCTACTTTGCCTGAGAGCATCGTAAATGATCTCGGTCTAGTGTCGGTTCTGGATTTTGTTCATATGTCTTTACTTTTCTCTGCACGGTAGAATTTTTTCTTGCATTTGTGGAAGAAGTGACTGAAGTAGATATCAGAAGCTTTTCTGAGTGCATAAAAATAGTTTCCACAACAAAAGCCAACATAGGCATCAAGATCACCATTTAACAGCCATGTCCCAGGTTTCTCTGAACCTTTTAGGCGTATTATTTAATGCGCATGCTGGAAACTCACACAACACAACATCGCTGCAACATCACATTGACAAATAGTAATTCTAAAAAACCTCAGTCCCATCCAGTCCCCTCCCCATTTTTACTTATGAAAGACCCTGCTTCTCTGTACTACAGTTTTTATACCCATTTTACTAGTTCATTTAATCAGTTGACATGCTCCACTGGGTATTATTTAGGTAGAATAGATCACCATAATTAGAGATGTATTTTTACCCTCAGCAATTAGTTTTATCTGTATACATGTTGTGTGGAAAGTTAAACTGTGAATGATAAATATTTCTTTATATGATTATACGAGACAAACAGCGATCCCAAGCATATGTTGCTTTTGGAAAAATGCAACTTCTTTTCATCCGCTCCACAAAAGATCCCAACATCTTGAAGAAATTAGGAAATTTCAGCACCAGCTCTATAAAACAACTCTAACCGTTTTTTTCCCCTCCTCTCTTTACGACAATACATAATTTTGGGTGCTTTGGCTGGGAGGAATACCGCCTCTTCTCATTGTGTTGACAAAGTGCTTTTAAATAGAGCTGGGAGCCCGAGTGAAACCAGATTGTTCGGCGCGATAGAGGAAAGAGAAGATAACGGGCAGTAAATCAGGCACTGCTGAGACAAACTTTTGCAGCCAGGGATTCACATATAGAACAGGAGTAACACCTTCCTGCGGTAGCAACAACTATGAGAGTTATCTCTCCTGTAAAAATGTATAACGGCGTGGTGATGTTTTCATTGCTCCCCCATATACCACTTTCAGGGCAAGTTTCTGAACGTAACCTAGAGTGATGATGACATTCAAGAGAAGAACAAAACTATAGGAGCTGTGAGGCTGTACTCAACGGTGGATAATTTTATGCAATAAAAAAATCAAATAAAACAACTATTGTCTGTGTCAAGTCAGTGTATTTGTGCACATGTGATTAACAAATTGAGTTCTGTCTGCTCAGTCTGTTATATATTAATAGGACAGCTTTGTAGCTACATCTGGTTTTAAGACATGCAGATATATCCTTTTACAAACAGTTATGTGCTTGAAAAATACAGGGCAAATCACATTTCACATACCATTGGGAACAAGATTGGAGCATTTAAGGGGATTTTCTATATGATGATCACTAATAGTACACCGTCTCTTTAACAGCACCAGTGTTATTACTTTTCCAGCTGTTTGAGAAAACTAGGGGCACATCAAACCAGTGAAATGAACAAAGGGAATCAGAGAAGCAACATCTGCATTTAAATAAAATGTAAGACCTTCTTTTGGATTTTTTAAATCAGGCTGGGACAAAAGAGATGGGTTTGATAAATGGGATTTGCATGGAATCTCATAGGAAAGTAAAACGCTACAGTGGGAACACAAGAAACATGAGGGTTCATCTCAGGCACCATGTGGGTTAATGTTACCTGAGGACAGTAAACCTAACATTAAATCAGCTCAACCCCCCCAAAAAAACCAACCAACACCGACACCCTTAGGTTGATCTTCCAGTTAAATAATGCAATCCATCACCATCACCTACTTTATGTGCAAAGACCTGCATCCATGCAAAGATGTTGAAAATGCACGCTGAAACCCTGATACGTGACATCGCTGCAACACAGTCTGTATACGGTTGGGTCACACCTTGAGTCACGGACACATAGACGGGAGTTCTGCTGAGTAAAGCAGAAAGGATAGCATTAACTTGTGATGCACTGACATCACAGCTTGTGGATTCATGACAGGTCATTATCTCACAGAGAACTGGGAAGTGCTATCTCATGTTCAAAATACCCGTAGTAGTACACCAGTCCGTACATGTTTGCATTCCGTTAAGCTGGACTACACTGTAATGCAAACAGTTCAGTTTCTCAGGTCCATTAAAAACCTTCTGGCAAATTTTAATGCCAGGAAAAGTCAGTCCGTCTGCTGACTAATTTTGCAATAATATAAATACAAGAGATGGGAAAGAAACCAAAAACTTTATGTTATTAGATAAAATAGATAATGACAAAGTTTACCTTTTGGGATATATGTCTTGATGCATGCTCAATCATCCAGGTAAGGAAATCCCAAAAAGTTGATTCTGTTTATCGGGATGTACGTCTAGATGAACAGAATCAACTTTTTGGGACTTTTGGGATATAATTTGCAGTTGAAAAAAGTGATAAATCACAGTATACCTTAATATGTGTCATTGCAATACTCGGCATATTGCAAAATGTTTAAAATTACAATGATACCACGTTAATATACTGTAGGATAGTATACTGTCCACTGTAGGATAGATAATCCCCCCCTCTAGTATCCGGTGCAATTATACATTCAACTTTTGAATTATTCAATTCAATTTTATTCATATAGTGCAAAATCACAACAATAGTCAGCTCAAGGCTGTTAATGTTATAAAGATCCTGCAATAATACAGAGAAAACCCCAACAATAAAAAAGACCCCCTATGAGCAATCACTTTGCGACAATGGGAAGGAAAACTGGGTCAGGGAGGGACAGCCATCTACTGTGACCAATTGGGGGTGAGAGAATGAAGACCAAATTTCATGGAACGTATGGGATATTTGTTTTTGACATAGATATTTCAGTTTGAACCAAACTGGTGAACACACTGACAGGCAAACGAAACAAGCTGTTAGCTGGGCTCATAAAACAAAACCGCTGAAGAAACTGGATCCCCTTAGAAAAGCCATCATGGTGAACTCTCTCATTTCTCCAGTTACTGAAGACAAATGAAAGTGCTTTTCAGATCCGGCTTAATGAGATGACATAATAAAACTCCAAAGTTTGAAGGAGGAATGCAGATGGAACAACGGCAGATTTCGGCCAGTAGCTGATGTCGGAGAACTGAGTGCAACTGCATGTCAATTCAGCCGCAGATGAATGAACTGGCTGGCTTTGATGCTGCAGTAGGTCACATGCCTTCTGTCCATGCATATATGCATTTATGTGTGAGGTAATAGGGAGTGGGATAGTGAGAAATACTGGGATTACCAGAAGGTCGGGAGCTGTCAGATGAGATGGATGCAAGACTTCTCCTTTGGCGCTCAAATCACACACAAACATGCTCAGAGGTGGAGAGATGGGAGTCTCAAGGCACCCGTGTTCCACTTACCATGCGCACACGTGCTCAGATGTGAATGAACATGCATGCATGTACTCGCGAAAAACAGATGTGAGTTTATGTGTGCACATGCCCACACACACAAAGTCAAGCTGTACAGTCAGGTCTCAGAGTGCATACATCCTACTGGGCTGTGCTCCAATCAGCAGGATTAATGAAGAGGTATCACATTTTACAGTAACGCAGCATGCAGGGCTCTGGGGAACAAATGGCTACAGTCTGCAATTTCTCAGGTCTGTCTTCAATAATGTAATCGACTTTTAGGTTATGAGATAGCATGGTTAAAGCAATTTGCAGAACTTTGTGCCACGGTTGAGTTATGTTTCTTAACAAGACCATCACATGCAATCTGCTCCTTTCCGTAGACCATAGACCCTCATGAATACCTTCTGTGTAAATACTTTAGTGTAGAAGCACGGTGGCGAATTATGTCAGAAAGTATTTGGTAAAAGAATCCATGATCATTTAAGGTGTTTTGTGAAAAGGATTAATACTTGAAAGGTATTTCATTTGGTGAAACCACCTGAAGTCAGTGAAGCCTGAGATTACCTCGTAAAACCAAAACAAGCCTGGAGTAACCCACAGACAACATCTCAGCTCTAGGCTTCATCCTGTGGTGAATCTCATGGTCAGATCACATTTAAGACATAATGTTCTGATTAGTTTGACAATAATCACACCCACATTGAAAGATTTAGTTTGGGAAATGAGACTGACTTTGGTTTGACCCAAACTGAGGTCAGTGTAAAATTAGATGAGCCACTCAAGTAAAAATGGAAAACCTCTGAACTGGGTCTGTTCTGAAGTTTAAGTAGTTTTTCTCTGTTGCCAAGGTGGTTTTCTCAAGGGCATGGGCTGCTGTCATTTAGAGAGGATAAAAAATGCTGGCTGATACAAGTGCAGCTGGTGAGGTGGTGGCATGTTTGGCAGAGTACAGGATGATAACAGTGTATGCTTGGTGTGGTGTGAGGTGACAGAGGCTTGTTCCAGAGCTGCAGGCCTCTGGACGGTAACATGGGAGACTTCTTACGCTTCCATTTGTCTCTCAGAGTGTCAAATTCCAAACCGCTGAGGGAATAACCAAACTTGTTGCAGGCGAGAGGGAAGAAATATCAGTGGAGAGTACAGTAGATGAGTGGTAGAGTAGCTGGATCGAGTTGATAACAGCCCGATAAAGGCTGGAGAAAGCGCATGATATGTCAAGAGTCAGCAGAGCAATTCAGCACAAGACCGGCTAATCCTTCCTTATCATAGAGTTTGTCTTGGGCTGGCATGAAAGCAGCAGAGATCTGGGGCGTAACACTGCAAATACAGACAGAGTAGTGTGTATTTGTGTGGGGCAATGTGATTTGTGCATTCTATGCTGTCTCTGAAAACCTGTTTAAAGCAAAGGTCATTGTAAAGGACCTGTGACTGACACACAAACTAGGTGCTTTTGGACCACAGTAACTTTTTTTTTAATTACAGCTGAGCGTATACTATCTAATTGTTATATCATCACGCTCAGATTAGTGAGTTCTTTAAAATAACCCAGTCGTTCACAAAATTATGTAAAAGCAGTCTGCTATTACATAATTTTTCTCGATTTTATACATTGACATTTTATACTTTCCTTAAAGCCCAGTTTCACAAACAGTTTATTTCAGCTTGAGCAAAGAAGCCAGAGAGAATGCCTTTTGTCAACAATCAAAAACTATCAAGAAGAAATAAAAGTTGGAAAAGTTTTTCTTAAGTGAGACGAGTCACTCCTAGCTTTGTCTCAGAGGGTTTCCTACCAGGTCTACTTTGTGTGGTATGTGACTGAGGTGGCTGCTCAGTGTCTCAAAGTGTGCGAGTACAAGCACGTATCCTGCAGCCTCCACCGGGTGACAACTAGCTGTCTGTGGCCTGGTTGTGAGTGGGCAGTGGATTGTGAGACAGGCTTTGTGGTTAGTAGTATAATTCCCCATCTAATGACCATGCATCATCCTCCATGTGCACCTCTTTTTTCCTATTCATCTATTTTATTCTTTTTAAAAACTGTATTTAAGGGACAATAAAATCCCTTGTAACTTGTTAAAAAAAATGGTAAGTACACTCTAATCACTGGCCAAAATAATCATGATTATGGTTTTCGTTATAATCAAGCAGCCCTATAATACAGACAGGATTTATTTAGTCAGGCTTTTGGAGGTTATTATCAGTGGCAACAGTAGCTACAGTCTGCTGTAGGAAGCCTCTGTATAAAGTTAGTGGCTCCTTGCATATTTACTTAAAAGAGCATAAAAAAGATGCTTTCGGTTATTATCATGAGGCTTTGACCACACAACAAATACACAGCTTGAATTATGTGCTCACCAACTTGTTGCTGTCATTGTAGCCTTGTGGATAATATATCACTTTGCATACTGGTGAACATTACACCACATATTGGTGGTGCAAATGCAATAAGAAAAAAAAGTATGTAATTCTTGCAGGACCACCCCAGTGCATAGTTACATTTAGGGAGTCCCAAAAACTGTTTCGTCTCAAAGCTCATACTGAGGGTGCGAAAAACACATGCGAGCAATATCTCAAAGATGAGGTCAAAAAGGTCGTGAAGATTTGGGTTTAGAAATGTCTGTGGATTTGTAGAGGATTCAGCGTAATCCCAAATCTGATAGTAAACTGTGGACAGAGAACAGGAATTAGTGGGTGTTCAAAGCAAAATTGTTCCTGCATTAAAACAACTAAAACAAATGGCTGCGCTGCAGTAAAGCTGTGCTTCAGCTACCAGACACATTCAGTATGATACAATCCTTGTAGTGCTGGTTGATTGAAGCTAGATTTACAGTTGACACAAGCATTTAATAGAGAGGAAACCATAAAAAAAGATCATATTTTATCATGAATCATTTAGTTTGCACTGCAGAACGACTGCAAGCTCCAAAGAACAAAAGCATTAGAGTTTCATCCACGTAAGAAATAATGTTAATTTGCAGGAGAACATTACTGAACAGGAGTCTGCGGCCGTGCAGCCCCTGTTTACACATTCTAAGAGTATTTCCTTATCAATGAAGTTGTGGTCTGTCTCACTGCACTCTACCAGCATTAGCGACATGCTGGCAGGCATTTATTCTCAATAACCCGTCAATAATTGGTCAATAATTCTAAAGAAATGAACTCACTGTATTTTAAGTGTGAAAAATGATTCAGAGAATTTTACACAACAGTTTGACAAAGATTTTCAGCATCTGAGTGACTAATAAAGTTGTCACTCCGCAGAGAGGAAATGAATTTATACTTTAAGGAAGTCCTTGGAAATGGCATTGTTTCGTTTGGCAATCAAGGCGTAGGTGGAAAATAACTACTTCTTACAGTTGAATGCAGATGATGTGCAGGAGGCAGCTCTGTGACTCCAGAAATAGCTAAAGCCCAAACCAGTATGCTTTCAAAACAATGCACCACACACTGGACTCCATCAGACTTCCCTTGGGTGATATGTGCAGCATTTTTTAATGACGTCCGGTGGCCAGAAAAGAGCGGTGAAGTCAGGCGAGAGCTACATGGCCCACAGGAAGATATTGACTTCAGGGAGCAAAAGAAAACACCCAAACAAGCAGGCGGGCGAGTCGGTAAACAGGAAAATACACAGAGGAAGGCACCTGGTTCAAGTGCACGGTGACTTCAGGGACACGGGACACACTCCGGCTCACGCTGTGTTGTTTCCTATTGACACACTGCTTCCTTACTTTCGGACATCCTGTGTGTGTGTGTTTATGTGTGCGAGTCAGTCAATCTGTCACTGTGTCAGCTTGTTTGTTCAATGATCTCTATAATTGGCATCACTCTTCCAGAATTTGCTCCTTTTTAATTACATAGGATGTTAGTGTGTGTGAAAGAATGCTATTGTGTTAATCTGTTTGGGTGACCACGTGATCGTGCACCAACACATGTGCCCCTGCAGCCCGAACAGACATTACATGGCTCAATTCCTGCGGCTTGATTAGAAGTGGATATTTCCAACAAATCCCTAATCATGGATAAGTTTTAAGTAAATTAGGGACAGCAAGTTGGAGGTAAATGAGGAAAAATTTAATGGAAAATCAGTGGGAACATGTGGTGTCCAGGATAATGAGCCAAAAATACTGAACTAATCAATATCTTTATAATTACAGAGGATCAAATTACTATGTGTAATGTAAAGGCTTTAGTCCAAATGATGTATGCACAGAAAATGATCACCCAAAGTGTTTTAGGGACTTTCAGCTCATTATTTGGATTTTCTGGCCCACTACTTTTATGTTTAGGTTCACTCTCTCTGGCATTGTTTTCTACTGTTTTCAGAGAGAAAATACCTGACCTTAAAACTCCACTGCACACAACCTGCCCCAACGACTGTTGAACATAGTAAAGTACTTAAATATTAAGTTAAATATACATACGACATATCAGGGTGAGAGACTAAAACAGGGGGACAGAAAATACAACTTTAGCCAGAGGTTCAACTTTGCAGTTGGTGAACCCTAAGATTGGGTGTAGCACTGCAGTGATGAAAAAAATGATTCATCTCAAAATAACTCCCAAAATTGATTTGTACCGTGAGCTCCAGTGGACTTGTTTTCTTTGTAGATCAGCTGACCTGTGCTGCTGCTGTGACTTTGAGGTTTACTCTTTGCAGATTTAACCAGCTTCATCCTACTACATATTACATGGACTGCTATGCTATTGTTGCTTTCCAAAAAATCAGCCTGGTTTGCAAGTCGTGAAAACATAATCAACAACCATCCCAGCACAATGTTTCCTTTTCCATACCAGACAGTGTCACGTTGGTACTTGCACCCAAAGACCCAACGTGTTCCAAGTAAAAAAAGAATAATTGTTCACACTGGGGCTGTGCCATGTCATATCATCCGCAATCATGCCAGTATAAATTTCTATGTGATATAAAAGAGTCATATTATGATATCACTGCTATAGCAATGCCATGCATTTATATTTGCTAGTGTGCAGAACAGAATAAGCCATGGCATGTCTGAGAGCAAGAGCCATGTGTTAGCCTCCAATGATTATTTAGCACCTAAATAAAGGAGCTAATACAACAGTTTCCAACAAAGCACAGAAAAATATGCAAGAAAACTGTTCTTGCTGAGGGAGGAAACAACAAACTAGTTTCACCACTTGAGGTTAAAACTGTCATGATCCCTGGGTCTTGGACCCAAGGCTTTGAGTTTTGAGTTCATGTTTTTTGTTGTTGTTATTAGTTTTGACTTACAATGACTTATGTGAGTTTTGTTTCTGTTCTCATTTAAAATTAAGTTCTTTTGGATTGGTACGTTAATATTTTTGGTTAGTTATCGGTTCACCAGTTGTTACCTCATGTTTCTCTAGCAATTAGATCTTTCTGTTTTTCTAATATTGGTACTTGTCATCATTGTCCCTCTGTTGTCCCAAATGTAAACAAGTTAACCAAGTATTGTCAGCTGCCCATAAAAAAGAAAGAGCAAACAGTGGATAGAAATTACTGATGCAATTAGATAGTGGAAAGGCAGTGCTTCAAGCAGTTGTTTAAAAAGATCAACCCAAGACACAGGATCCCAGTTAGAAAATATTTTTCAGTTTTGTTATGTGACAGTATTGTGCGTTCTCCAGAGTTAAAAGGCTAAGTTACTTTAGTTACTGTTAAACAGAACTGTTAAGCAGTCACCTCGCTTAAAATTTCCAGGGAAATTTTGCCTTATACACTTATATATTCTTGGTGATGTTGCTGCTGGCTACTTGTTTCAGTAGATTCACACTTTAAATTAGGAGGTGTGTCATCGCTGACAGCAGCTCATTGGAAAACAATGAAAAATGCTCTTTATTTAGTTACACTTACATGTTCAGTATTTTTAAATTCTATACTGTCAGAAATTGTTATTGTAAATTATTTTTAAAACATCATGGTGAAATTTTGAGGCTATATTTCCCACCCCTATTTAACACCATGAAGTTCTGCCTTTAAAACAAACCCCAATTAAATATTTTGAATATCAAAGCCAGTTAAAAAGAACAATGAAGACTAGGGTGAGCATACAGAGCCAGCATCAAACAACACAATAAAGGAACAGAAAGTATGCGGTTGTGCCACAGGTATTTATGTCCATAGAGCTAATAGGTTACATCCAGGTGAGAATAACCATGTTCTAGTTTTGATAGCAAGGTGACTTCATTTACTTTGATACTAACTGGGATTTGAACAACAGACTTTCAATCAAAGGCTTATTTATAGAAAACAAGTAACCATCTAACTCTATAGAACGTCTTTTAGTACAGACATGAACTAACTTTCTCGTGCTTGAGAAAATGAAAACACCATGGTCAACTCTAGTGTAGAAACCTGTCAATCAAACTGGTCAGAAACTAGCCACACCCTTGGACCTTACTGGCCATCAGAAGGAATGCAGATTTAAGCACCAACAACAAACAAAGGCTGATAGGAGAGCTGATATTTTAGCAGCTAATTTGGTTACCCTAGATTTTACTTTCACTTATTTCTGCAACTGTTTAAAGCCAATTTTTATTTGGGTTTTATTACAGTTCTTATGAGGCATGACTTTATAGTAACCTACCCAATAAACAATTGGAAAATTAACATTAAGAAAAGTCACAAGTCTCCTAAAGTCAGTGGAACACATTATTGGAAAACCATGAATAAGATAAAAAAAAAGTCTCGTACTAAACCTTTACATTTTGATATTTCTCAAAATAAAATATAGTCAGGGTATGACTGACGTTTCATCCTCTGGAGATCGAGAATATCCAACTAACATTACATAGAAACATCCTAAATAGAAACAAAGGATGCATTGAATAGAATGAACTTAATTAAAAAGAAAACCAGGAGTATGTCACAAGCTTTACTAAGAGTTTAAAATATTGCACATCTTGTGTCTGCACATTCAGAGTCTTATAATAGGCTTGTGAAGGGATTACTGCGACGCCTAACTTGACCTTTTGACCCCTCTGAATAAGACCTCTGCACGACTGTGTGCAGACAGCAGCTGAAAAAAACCAACCACGTCTCAGTTGCAGGGGCTTCTGCCTCGTCCCCACAGATGCTTCTTCGCCTCTGACACTTGTAAACGGCTCCATCGTGGCAGGCGCTGACCTCTCATTACAAAGGGAGGACTGCATGTCAAACCCTGCAAGTCAGGTCTGCCCATTATATACACTTTGCTGGGGGTTAAGCTGTGCTCTGGCAAACAGTGAAACAGAGCTGAGGCTGCTGTCACATGTAGTTTTAAGCTCCATAAGCTCCTTTTTTAAATGCAGAAATGACATATTTGAAAAGAGGGGGGAGACTTTAGGTGGAGAAATAATGCCAATTCTCTTTTTTTGTGTTTTTGAAAAAAGGAAACTCATTATTACCCTCGATAGAAGAAGCTATGTTACAAGAAAAATATAATGAGCAAACTTGGAGACTAACTTGGAGAGAAAGCTGCATCACCTCAAAGTAAAAATGAAATGTTAGGAATGAGTCACTGTCTTTCAGAGAAAGAAAACATTTTGTTTCTGAATAAATTGGGAGCAGAGAAGAACAAAATTTTAATCTGCTGGATCATTCCGCAATCAAAAATCTAATATAAGTGACATATACTGTGCATCATAAAAATTTAAATCAAAAGGAGCACTTCATCTGTCATCTCAATTTGAGAGAAAAACGTGGTTTATATGAAATTCAGCTCGTGTCATGGCTAAAGGCAGAGATTTTAAAGCCTCTCTTGGAAGGAGAACAAAAACACAAACTGCTGTGCGATGAGACTCTGCTGCTGCAACCCCGTCATGTGCAGGACTTTTATGGGTGTCAGCAGTGACCAGTGGAAAAATGAAGTGCGTGCACACACATACACAGACACACACACGCAGGCTGACCTCAGTCGACATATCATCCAGCCTGCCTGTTAGCTCAGACACCTTCTTCTCCCAGCTCAGATGGCAAATGCTATTAATAGCTGTGTTATTACTGAGATATACCTTTCACTGTACCCTTATCTTGCATTTGAAAGTGATTAAAACAGCCCACATTTCCAGGCTCTATCTGTGAACAAATGTTATTCTAGCCTTTAAGAACTGCCAACCCCTGACAGCCTGACAAGCCAAGCATAACACCGAATATATAGGAGAATGAAAGGAACAGAGAATGTATTGTGTCTCAGGATACATTTCATTGATGCTACACCACCACCACCAACTACACTCTCAAAGACTGGAGTGAAAAATAGTGGCTAAAGAGGTTATTGTTGAAAGTTGTTACTGTGCTACAATGTCACAGATTCACTGTTTTTGATTAAACATGATTATTCCTGTCAGCAGGCTTAAAATCAAGAACATTTTCTCTATCCTGTTTACCCATATTTATTTGGCAGGATGTACAGCCATATGAAAAAAAAACAACCTTACTGTTTTCCAGCAACCAGCAACCAGGTGCTCATAATAAAATGCACTTGACAAAATGATCATCAGCAATTATGAGCGTTAACACCGTGGCACAATCTTCCCAGGAGTTGACATACCAGCAAATTCAACCCAAGGTCAGATCATGGAATACTCAGCCAGAGTGCAAAGATCCCAAGAGCTACGTCTTAGACTTTACAAGCCTCAGTTAAAGTTCGTGACAGCACATTTAGAAAGAAACTGAAAAAGTATGGCTTGTTTGGGAGTGTTTCCAGGAACAAAAAAGCCTCTTTTCTCTAAAACAGTTTGAGCTTGAGTTTTTTAAAGTTGTATCTGAATGAATCACAAGACATCTGCAACAATGTCCTTTGGGCAGACAAGACCAAAGTGGAGATATTTGGTCGTAATCCAGAACACCACATTTGGAGAATACCAGATACAGCATATCAGCACAAACACCTATACCAACTGTCAAGTATGGTGCCGGAGGGGTGATGATTTGGAATTGTTTTGTAGCCACCGGACCTGGATACCTTACAGTACCCAGCAAGCTGCCCATAAAGGAATGACTGCAAAACTCAATGAACTGAAGCAACGTTGTAAAGAAGAGTGGGCCGATAACGTGAGAGACTAATAAAGTCATATAGAAAGGTGGTTCTACAAGCTATTGAATCGTTTTTCGCAGGACTGTACGACATAGAAAATCATCAAATCATATTATTTGAGAAACTTGCAAATGTTTGGCATTTCTTGATTATTTTCCAAAAGTGTGTTGCTTTATTGGACAGTCAGAAATATCTTAAATTCAATTTTAATATTTTTTATTTCTTATTTTATAGTGTAGAAGGTTGCATGTCTATATTTTTTATTTTTTTCCCTTTCTCTTTCTTCCTCTTCTTCTTCAGTAAACTAACTTTAAAACATGAAAGTTCTAGACCTCTGTTAACCAAATTGGACCAATTATTGCCTGCAGCTCAGATTTTTTACTCACTGTACCAATCATGTGAGCCCATGCACATCATGTATTAGAAATAGATCCCGAATGCCCAGTGAGAAGAGCAAAACGGCAAACATTCACTTTCAGGTCTTGGGTCAGCTCTCAGATTTGGCAGCTTGTCAATTTTTTAACAATCTTTTAACCAGAGAAAGAAAACAAGTGTCTGCTGATATTCTCACAACAGGTTAGAAGTTATTTGATTATATAACAAAGTATGAGGCAAATTTTAATTTTAGATGGAAAGAGAAGACATCACCAAAGTTATCACACTCCATCATGATAAGGATGAAGCATTGAGTCTCATGAATTCATCGTCTTAGCAACACAAGTTACAGTCGGGTTCATGATTTTTTGGATGAAGACATTTTTGTAGTTTTGCCTCTGTAGAGCACAACAGCAGCTTTCCATATGACTTTGGCAAATAATCAAATAATCAGAAACAGGAGTTACAGTTCATGCAGTCAGTGAATGATTTTCAGCAAAGTATTCAAAACAAACCTTATATTTGAAATTATGCTAGTTTGTCTGATGTATTTAAATAGGGTAGTGTGTATAAAAATGTATAAAAAATCTGTAATTCCTAAACAGTTAATGGAAAATTGTAAACCTCCTTGTATTAAAGTTTAAAGTGTGCACTTCAATCACATAGTTATCCACTGTGGTGGCGTACAGAGGCAAAACTACAAGACATACTTTTGTCCAACAAGTTATGGACTTAATTGTACACCATATTTCAGGTCAGTGCATCCAATAGTCTGGACCAAATTGGCAGATTGATTGACAGGTTAAGTTAATGATTGCCACAGGAGTCAACAATCGATCAGTGCTGCTGAGGAATTGTTGCCACCTATCTGTTTTTTATGCATTTGCATTATTGTTAAATGCGTCCCTGCTTCCTCACAATTGTGTAAATATCTATTTTTTTTTTCCAATTTGCCTTTTGTTTAGTGTTAATAATTTTATGAAGTTGCATTGTATCGTGCTGTTAGGATTGCCATACCAAAGCCATCCCGACAGCATATCTCAAAACTAAAAGAGGATGAGAGCAAATTAATGAAGGTGGATGAATAAAATTTACTGTTCACTAGTCAATCTCATGCTGTTGGAATCAGATATACTCTTTATTAACAAAAACAATGCCAAAAGAAATATTGAATCATGAGATTTTTTTACTAAATGAGAATTTTTATAAATTTCATAAATTCCATCTGAGCTTTTGTGCAGAACTGTTCTTTCTAAATTAAAACAAATTCACAACTAACTGAACAAAATCGTGAAACCAGGTGAACAGTGAAGAGCAACTCTCCGTGGATCTGTAACTTCAGTGCGTCTGTTGATTCATTAGCTCAACCTAAAGTCTCTAATAGTAAAGTAAAAATAAACGGGACACCTTGGCAAAACACGAGTATGGCGCTCATAAATCTACTGGAGGCCCCTTTGAGCTCCTTTGAATCCCTCCAGTTCTGCAGCGTGATACCTTCTAGGTTTGGAGGTCATGGAGGAAAAAGAAAGCCAAGACACAGTAACAGCAGGACATCTGAATCCCCGCTGAGCTTCTGCAACCAATCATGAAGAATCTCCTGATTGTATGTCTAACCTTTCAGCAATTTTGGCAGCAGCCTGCAGTGTGTAACATGCTTCTAGCGCAGGGAAAGCATGTCTACCATGTTACAGACAGGGAAGTTCAAAGTGAAGGAAATGTTGTCAGAGAAAGTGATAAAGTATTTGTTTTGACTTCAAAAACTTGTAAAGAGAAATATCTGTCTGTCTATCCACAAGAACATTTTTTTTTCAGTATTAGCCATATCCTGAGCTTTACAGAGCTGTCAGAGTCTTCATGAGAGTGCCTTATGAGTCTATCCGGACTCGTAACATAAACTGGCTCCAGATCACAGAACCAGGTGTCTGTGGAGCTGTTATTGCCATTTAAACGCTAATGCAATTTTTAAACACTTGCGTTAAGACCTATGTGGATTTAAGTGCTGATAGCTTTAAAATTTTATGCTCCATATCACTTTAATAGAGGACTCTTTAGTGTTCGAATGTAATCCTTCAGCCAGGCCAGATAAGTCAGTTACACTGATGATCAGATGTACAGTAGCAGCTGTTGTAGCTTGGATAAAATATGAACATTTATTTTGGGCTTAGAAAGGGTGCCATTCCATATCAAAGTCTAATACAGTGGCAATCATCTGACTGTCATCATCCCAAATGCTTAAATGATTGTTTTCAGAGTGGAAGCAGAAAGCTGCACATCCTTATCTGAGGCCCAGGTGAGGCACTCTTAATCTAACGTCTGGAGTGTCGAAAACTATTTCCCTATTTCTCATTACAAGTTCTGATTGTGATATGAATACAGAAACAGTTATTGTTGAATATGACATTGCTACCTGCTGCAGTTTTGTCATTAAAGTCATAAAATCACTGCAGAATTGTACTTACAGCGATGCTGTATGAGTCTGTTGGGATGAAGAGAGATCTGAGTGTTAAAGTGAAGCTGTCAGTTTACCCGTTGATCTCTTTCTACCCTCACCTATTGTCACACGTAGGGACTAAAAGGATGGGATCATGCATTCAAGTACCAGAAATGAACTTCCTCCAAAAGGTGTCTGGACTCAGCCTTAGAGACAGGGAAAGGAGCTTCAATTTGCAGTACAGCCGCTCCTCATCCACATCAAAACGAGCCGGTTGAGGTGGTTCTGGCATCTGACTAGGATGGCGTCTGGGTGCCTCCAAGGTGAGGTGTTCCAGGCATGTCCCACCGGGAGGAGGCTCTAGGGCTGACCCAGGATACACTGGAGAGATTACATTTCTCGGCTGGCTTGAGAATGCCTTGATATCCCCTCAGAAGAGCTAATTAGAAGGAAGACTGCTGTCCCCAAGACCCATCCATGAGTGGATGGATGGATGAACTCCTTCAACCTGAGTGGAATAAGGTGAGAGGATAAGCCATTTTCTTGCCTGTAAAGTAAATATGGAAACACATGAAGTTGGTGTTTTGTTACCTTGTGGATGTTTACATTTTGTCTCATTGCCAGGACGAGGCTGCATTTTTCAGGATGCCACTTGTCAAAATTGTAGAAGAATGTTTACCTTGGCAAACTTTACAGACACATAATTTGTCACTGTGCATTAATAAATAATAAATCATCAATGACGCTTCTGTCCTCACACAACAGGCTTCTGACCTTTGCCTCCACATCCCAGTCAAAACAACAACAACAAGAGCACAATGAATCTTGAAAGTATATTAAGTCTACAGCTGCTCAATATCAATGATGAAGAGCCCATTTTCATTAAACAATAGCCACATTCTTGGCTGTCCTGGTGGATGTGGAGGTGATGCACAGGTTGACATTCCTCACTGTTTCCTCGACGCATGCTGCGCTGCCTTCGGACCGTTGAGCGGCCCGCATTTTTTCCAGCCAGCACATCCTCAGCAGTGATGGAGCCGAGATTCCAGCAGTGTGCAGGCAACAGGTGTGAGGCCAAGGCGGACTTTCCAAGGATGTAAAGTCAATGGTGGACTCGTTAATGTCCTTCCCCTACCTCTGCAAACAAAAGGACTGGAATGCAGGAGGATGCCTGTCGACATGCCACAGATGGAGAAGATATGGTCCTCTGAATAGGATCTTGATCACTTGTCGCAGGTAGTTTACATGCTGGGGGCTCACGGGAACTTTTTTTCAGCTGGGCCCTAATGAAAATACACCTCTAAACTATAGGAATAATAAATCTCCAGGGCTTTTAAGGATTTAGTGTTTGTCTCATGCATAAACACAGTAATTGGTAACTGTTTATCCCTTTGTCCATGTGGATTTGAGGAAGGACATATTTGTTTATAAGCTGTTGAAACTTCAAAAAGAACAAAAGATGGTCCGCAGGAACGAGAAAATATATTTCTACTTTCTGTGTCTGTTTCGATTGACTCTAACCACATTTTAAATATTGCCATGGTGATTGCTGAAGATGGGCTTGAGAGCTGAAATTGCACATAATTGCTCCGGCTCAGTGTGAGTGAATTCTCAGAGGGCTCAGAGTGCAAGAAACAAACAAAAAGCTCTTAAAGAGCAACGAACAAGGGGAAAAAGGCTATTTTGCCTTGGAACGATTGTGAGTTCTAACAGTTTTATATGTGAGGACTGTTGCTGTGCTCATTTTAATCTGAAGCTACAGACCTGAGAAACACATGATATTTTTGTTTCTACCAGATGTGAAATAAAACAGAATAGACAGTTCTTTAACAAAAACTTATTTTTCTAAACTGGAGAGTTACTAATTATATAGATAAAATATATAAAACCTGTAAACCTGCTTATATGAGCTGATTATTCTACTATTCGTTACCAGCCAAGTGCAAAGTGAAGGGGGAAAAAAAACTAGTATAAAAAGCTGAATATTTAGCAAACTCAGATACCTATTAATTTTTCCAGGAATTGGCAGACCAAACCAGTGCTAAAGGGGAAAAATATCAAATCTGAGTGGGCCTTCCTCCACCAAAGAGAAATGAAATAGGACTTTTAAGTTGCCCTGTGTCCACTGGATAAACAGCATCTATTACTGGTATCTGAATCTGTCTTCAAGAGAACAACTACAGCGTCAACAAGCCTTTAAAACCAGCCATGTTTACATTTTCTCTTAACGATTAATGACAGCCTTGTCTCAGTAGCTAAGCCAGATGTATTGTGACACTGTTACAGTGTTGTTTAGGTCAATGGGTTTGACTTAGAGTCCATTATTTTAACTGCAATGTTTTCCTAACCTTAAACGTGACCACAACCAACTCTTACAAAGTCTTTTTTGTTAATAACCATTAACACAGAGGTGATAACTCTGTCAGTTATGGAACAACTGTAGGGTAACTTTGGAGAGCACTGAAGAAATCTTTTGTTTACAGATATTAAACATTTTTATTATTCTGAATGGATACATTACAAAGCAAATGCAGGGATGTTTATTGTAAGTGGGAAACTAGTTTCCCCTATGGAAAATTTCTGAATGAGAGCTGTGATGTGATGATGGATGGATGTGATGACACTGCTCAGTTACTCATCTTTGTATGTGAGATAAAGAGTTTGAGATTATGAAGGACCTGGGTGGTATTTGCTCAGTGAAAGGGACCACGACAGGGAGTCATTCATTCATTTAGGTAAGTGTATGCTTGACAAAGTGGCACATCAACAAAAAATAACCATGTTGTTGATGTAACTAAAATAGTAAACTTCATCAGAGCATTGAATCGAAGACAGTTTGTTGTACTTTTGAAGGAGCAGGAGACTAAACATGATGACATAGGCTACCACATTTGTTTCAGATGGCTTGGACAAATGTTGACACTTTTATTATGCCTCTTTCACATGTTTATTGCCTAATTGTAACATATACTTTTAGTAGTAGTTCATAAAGAGATACAATTAACAGTGAGTAGACATGAGATCAGCTTATTGGTCTGGCCTTCCAGAAAAGTCCCAGCTTCTCCCATGGCCCCTTGGGAAATAATTGCCCATCAAAATATTTACCATGCGTTCAGATTGTAATGCATGGTATCCTTTAATACTATGGGTAATTGCTTCAATTGTTCTCTTCTGAGTTAAGTTTAACTTTGGTTGCTAACAGTTATTTCCCTAATCTTTGAATTTCATTGACACTCCATATACTATACACTGAAATAGCTGGAGTCTAATTCTTTGTATGTGTACACATACTTGGTCAATAAAACTGATTCTGATAATACTGATTCGGTCCATGGCCTACAGTATATGTACCACATCGCTTTTAGTGTCTTATTGTATAGATGTCCCCTTAGTGTCATTGCATAATATATATATTTTTTTTATAAAGGTTTAGTTTTTCCCCCATCCATCTATTTTTTTAACCACTGACCCAACTTAGGTTCATGGGTAAACTGGAACCTATCCCAGCTGGCAGAAGGGTAATAAGCAGAATACACACTAGACAAGTCCCCAGTCCATTGCAGGGCTAACAAAAGAAGAGACAGACAAACATACCACAGTCAATGCATGTCTCTGGACTGTGGAAAAAAGAATATGAAAACTCATGGTCAGTGGACTCTTATCTTATTTTAGCAGCAAAAAGTCATTTTTTGTATATATCAAAGTAGAGCCAACGAGATCACACCTAAACTGAGAAGAGAAATACTGGCTAAGTATATTCAGTTGGTTATAGTGACACAAGAGGACTAGTCACACAAAAGTGAGCACACAAGTTGCCAGTTCCACTTTAATGGTGTTTTCTTTAAACAGAGTATTCCTGAAGCTGCAGTTTGAGAACAAACATCAACCTTTAGGCTGGTCACCATGGTCACTGGAGTGGTCTCAGCTGGCTTGTCAAGGTGTTTTAATGATCCTGGGTGATGGATGACTCTATTACTGTATCACAGCATGCTGTGTCACTACCAGCTGCACACGGCCCCTCCATGATCGCCTCCTCGTCCTAGGATGTCGTCTTATTGTTTGCATTGAAGGAAATAAATATGTTCAAAAACAGCAAAACAAAACAAAACATATCTCCTATAGAAATACTTCCTGATGATAAGAGAAGCCTCAATAATAGCAAACAGCCAGGAGATGAGGCAAGAGTTGTTGACCGCAGCGATGACAAGACCTACATCCTGCTGGAGATGGCCTTCGTGTGACGTCCTGTCCTGAGGATCTAGACCACAGCAGCCAGTATGAAAGGAGGTCAGGCAGCTGCTCTTTCATTTGTCTGAATTGCTGAAGCAGAGCACCAGCAAGGAGTGGAAAAAAGGAGAGTGGAGGTAAAGGCGCAACGACAAACAAAGTATGGCCCAGATCAAGGTGCACCCCCATCGTCAGCCTGCACGCTATCTCAACCATATTAGTCAGGCTTGAAAAGACTCCTCCTGTTCCCCACAAGACCCCTGAAGATGTATGAGCAGCAGGGAGGCACATGAAATGCAGGTAAAGAAGAAGAAAGGAAACAGGAAGAGAGTAACAACTTTTTTTTTTGTCTGAAACAAAGGCCAAGACTTTTTATCTGCATGCAGCCACACTGGTTCTCTCTCACTAATAAATCCCATGTGTTCATGTCTGTGAGGTGTTAAATCTGAAGGGTCCTGGCCTCTATGGCCTCAGGGCAGCGCTGAGTAGTGCAGGATGGAGGACCCATGAGATCTGACTGCACTGTCACACCAGATCACATGTTGAATTTATTCTGTGGGTTTGAAATTTGAAGTAAGGACTCTGGCATTTCACAGGATGCTGGTCTTCACAGTGCCTTGAATCTTGTGTATTGAATGTGCGCCGAGATGCATGCCCATGAAAATGCTACAGGGCATTCACTCTCAAGATTGATACAGCTCCACAGCCTACCATCAGGGGTCCTCTGAAATGGGCTGATAAAAAATTTACCGCTTTACAATAAATTTTTCACTGACAAAAAAAAACTTAGAATGTGCCAGTTAGTGAGGTCTAGGAAAGAAGATGTTCATGCTGGGTGGATTTACAAATCCTAAAAAACAACTCTTGAGAATTATTGATAATTAATCAATGAATTAATTGAATATTATCTTTTAAGTGATGCATGAACTTAAATCACCTCTTGACTGATTGTTTGTGTGTATTGCCATTTAAAGAAGAAGAAGATCAAAACAGAAAATTGCTGGAGGGAGCAAATATAATTCAGCTTGCTGATTACATCGTCAGTGAACCAGGATAAAAAGCTTGAGGGGATGTGGTCAGGAGATTCCTAAATTACTGTTCCATTCAATGCAGAGGCTTACAATAACATGCTTTTAAATCATTCCTCTGGGCTAATTCAACAATGCAAACATGTACATTTAAGAGGAGAAACCAATTTCCTTTTCCAATTATGCTTTTCATTTCATTTTCTCTCAGTTTGTTACAGTTGCCAAAAAAACGCTGCTGTTATTTAAACACAAATCAAAGAGAAATAAATCTAATGTATCTCTGCGACTGCAGGGCAGGAAGTGCATTCGCCACAGTCTACAAACTGTTTAAATCTCATGGTAAAGGAATGTGTTGCTTACATTTACAGTTTGCTACAGGCTGATGTGAAACAAGGAGGTGGTAGTGTTGCAGTTTCAGTTATGTACAGGGTATTTGCTGCAGTCAGAGACGTGAGAAACTTAGCCTCGCTAAACCCGGGTGAACCCCACTGAGCTGCCGGGGCACCTGTTTCCAACAAATGCCAGCAGAAAGCTCTTGCACCTCACAATAACACCATCAAATCGCGGACGCCCCCCCAACACCGAAATCTTGTCCTCAAGGGATTCTGACTCCTCTTATCACAATTCCACGGATCCTCTCTCCTGGATTATTCCCATCCTGCGCAGTGACTGCTGGGTGCCAGCAGGCCACGACTGCCGACACAGATGGGAGTCCAGGCCTGTGATGACTTCCATATGTCACATCGCTCTTTTGAGCCGGTGTGTTTTTTTTTAATGTTTTTCTTTCCCTCTCTCATCTCTTTCTCTGTTTTGCTCTTTAAAACCACTTGATCAGGGAGGGAGAGGTGAGCACCTCTGAGGGTGGAAAGGGTCAAATTTGATGCCCATTAATACATTTCAGTGCAAAGCGGGCACTGCTTTAGGACTATCTATTGCCGAATTATTATTTTGAAATTAAGGACTGGAAGGTTAAAACCCCCACATTTTATTGCCAAATAGCCAGCAGGAGATAATTTGTCCACGGGGTTAGGATTGGACTCATGATGAGTTTTCCCACCATAACTCTTTCCTCCATTAACTGTCATAGGCTTAAAATGTCTTAAAACCACCCTGGGGAGTCTGCGACACGACTCTGTGTTGTTGTATGGTGAATATGAACCAATCGGAAGCTGAAAATCTCACTTTCACACTGCAATACTGGGAGGTTTTCCCATTGTGACTGACACTTGAGAACACTAATATTCCCTGTCCGATTATAATCCCTGTAGTCGACCTCATTAGCCAGGCATCCGCACTGAACCCTGGCTTAGTAGGGTCTAGGAGCTCGGCTGTCAGTCAACACCTTTTTCTTCAAACAAAGGGCATCAGGGAGTAATGATCCGACTTGTTCTCAGTGGAGCTTATGAACAGCGTGTTTTGGAATTTTTGCAGACTTATGCATGCAAGCATGCATGCATTTATGACACTTTATCTCTGTGATGAAATGTTTTGGACTCAAATCAAACAGAAACATATTACATGCATGTGAAAGAAATTGAGAAAATTAGAGTAGGTCTCTGAGTCAAACAGGATTTTTAACTTCAAAGTGAAGTAATCTTTCTTTATCATTGTCAGAATATACGGTTGTGTTAAGAAAAGAGTGCAACTTTTGAAAATCACCCGTAAAACCAACCACACCTCTATTTCGGGACTGCACTTACATGCTATTTTGCCCTGTTTAGTGACTGTGGCCCTTATTTTACTAAAATAAAAGGAAAAACTGGAATTTAAAAAAAAAAAAAAAATTGCGAATTTGGAAAGCGCAGGGGAAAATAACCTTGGTTTTAATATTTCTTAATTTGGTAAAGTTTGTTTTCACAACTTGTCTGATGAAGCTTTCACGGACAAGTTTATTGAGACTTTGAAAGTCTACAAGACTCCTTTCAGCAAGTTTTTATATGCATTTTTTTTATTGTAATACCTCTACTGATTTTTCCTCATTCTTACCTCATGCATATGACCCTAAATACAATAATACTTAAAGACCAGCTAACACTTCAACTAATAAAAAACTGAATACAACAAAACATTTTCAAACAATAAAAAATGACTGAAGCGAGCAAACTTTATTTGTAAATTATTTAAAACTAAACTTAATTTAAAAAGAGACTTAAAAAGTTAAAATGAAATTAAAAAAAAAACTTGTTAGAAAATTAAAAACTCCAATAATACTGTGCCCATCAAAAATCATGCCAACTTTAAATGCATCACATCTTCATTTCTTAGACATTTTTCTTAAATGTCACTTGGTTGTTACTGTTACTGTCACGTTACATTTTTTGTATTAAATTCAATATTCTACAATTTAGTCTTTACTTGCATTACAAAGATGCTTCAGTTATCTGCACACCAGGTAGAAAAAATGAAACAAACATGTTTTTTTTTCTTCCTGTGCACATTACTTTTCTTTTTATTGTACAAAGGGACAAGAAGATGATGGTAAAGTTCAAATTGCACCCAGGACAGAAACAGCTGCATTATATCGCTAACAGAAGTCTGGCTCTTATGCACACACCGCATGCTACCACAAATCCAGCCAAGAACCCAGAATGATGATGAAGCTAAGTGTGTGCCAACCCCAGCCCAGCAGCCAGACCCTGAACTTCAACAGGTAGCGATGAGCAGCCAGGCTGCAGGCTCCATTTCTACCTGTTCATGCTTCTAAAGTAGAATTAGAGTTATTGTAGATTTCTACCTTACAATATAAATTGACTTGAGACCAACTGGTGACCCTGACAATCACCAGTTACTGGAGAAAAACATGTATTCCCTAATGGTTTGATTATTGGTTGAAGGTGTTGCAGTTTACATCTTCAGTTTCACTACCACTTGCAGACAAGAAGGGTCTTCCATACAAAACTACAGGAGAGTGCAGCAGCAACTAGCAACCAAAGGAGCTTTTCGGTGCATCACTTTTTTGCGACCAAATTCACCCAAGGACAGCAAGCACCTCATACAACTGTTCACCAGCCAGTATACAGGGTATATGATTTTTCCCTAGCAACCGATGGCTACCAGGCAGTTGCCAGTCTTTATGCCTGTGCGACTGAGCCCATAAATAGAAAAACTGGATGTCAGATGTCTGACAATATCAGCTTGCTGAATTATAGTAATGCACTTGGGCTGCTACCTGTGACTGGAAAACCTTGATATGCAGGCATCTTAGTAGATACTCGCAGCTTGTTGCCTTTGCAACTGATGAACCCAGAATACATCTCAAGGTTGACTAATTGTTAATTGAAAAACAGTTCCAAAAAGAAAGTTCATGGTCAAGTCTCAACGTCAGCACAGCATACTTCTTGAATGTCTTCTGTGCATCCTTGTTAGACATTGTGGCAAGAATGAAAAGCATGTTCCACAGGGATGACTCAGGCTATGTCACTCTGTCGCACCATTTCTTATGCTAGGAGCTAACTGACTTGACACTGAATAACAAGCATCACAAGGTTTATGATGCTGATATTGGGAGAAGACAAGCAATAGTTGTAACAGTTCGACATGTTAAGTTCACAATCTAAACACATGAGACTGAAAAGATTCCCAAGCTTCCTGTACCATTTTGTTATTGTTTATATTGGATCAACAGCATGTCCTATGACGTTTTAAGATGATTTCACATTAAATATTTAAGTTTTCACGCCAGTGAAAGTGGAGATATTTTATTTTGGAGCAGAAGTGGATGAATGAACTTCGAGTAGGCTCATGGATTAAAAGTAGCTGCACAGGCTGATCAATGAATGACCTATTTTACGTGTGAAAGAGAGACGAGGGGTACTTCCCAAAGACTGACCTGCATAAGCCCATCCGCTCAGTGTCATGCTGGTTACATGATTGCTGCAAAAGCCTTAAATTACTATGAACTGATTAATTAAGCTGAGCTTGCACTGCAATAACCTATCGGCTTTATTATGAATCAGTGTAACACACAGTTGAAGTGTATGAGTGGAAGACCTGGACCATCGAGGCCTGTCCATAACGACGACCCTGGTAATAAATAATAAACACATAGTCTACATAGTCTGCAGGCTCATCCATCCTGAATTATATTCATGAAAAACAAAAAAAATAAACAGAAAGTTTCAAATACATCTCTTTTTTGAATTTTTTATTTCACCTGATTTAAAGCTGTACTGTTTTCAAAGTAGTAACTTTATATTTGACTGTAAGTTATGTATTTAAAGGATATCTGTAAACTGTGCTTGTGCTATCAACTACAGTTTTGTCTCTTACTTTGACAACTGATTTTTTGGGGAGCTAGTTCGTGTCTTTCTACAGAAAATATGAGTAAGGTGAGCAGGGGAAGAACATGTATCAAATCAGCTACTCAGGACATTTGTGTCCACGTGATATGTGCCATTGCCACTCTACTAATGGGTCGCCCAGTTTTCTCCCTAACTTCCTCCCCTGAGGCCTCACACAAAGTAATTCATTGTACATAAAGCTCACATTAATGCAAGTTAACTTATATGTTCAGGTTGACATCCTCAAAGAATGCAATAAAGCCTCTACTTTCCATACTAAAAGAATTAGCTGAATTCCTTGAGGTTCAGATTCTGGACAAAGGTTGGATTGAGGTTCCTTGGTGAACTTTGGGCTGCCTCTGTGTATGTCTCTTCATTCATCCACCCTAGACCTAACCCTGTTACACCACTTTAAGCAAACACATCAGCATTTAAATCACATGATTTCAGAGCCCTTCTCTCTAAAACATGAAGAGGGAGAACCTATAAAATGATGCCGGCTATAGGCAGGCTCGCGCTTCAAAACACAGAGCTGCCAAAGTGATTTACGGCATTCTCACTTTTCCTCAGGGTGACAGCGGAGACGGAGAGGAAGAGTGATTCGGGCCTTGTGAGGTCTTCTCATAAAAGGTTGAGCGATGAGACCCTGACTGCTCTCATAACATTCCTTTGGTGTTTGGGTAACACAGCCACACAGAAAACGATATGCCATTTACGCCATTTGCAGTGTCACCAAACACTGATGCCGCTCACCATCCCTACGCATCTAAAGTGGATTTTCATGGGAAATTCACAGAGCTTTATGGCTTTAAGCTGAGATGTACACATAAAACAAACAAGACTAATTCAATAATCTCAATTTGCTGCATTCTCTGTGGGCATTTTGTAACTTTATAGCTCAGCAGTGTTGAGGAAACTGTGACAGTGCCAGGTTTCCTTTGATATGAGAGAGTGTCACAGACATGAAAAGCAGACAGACGATAGACAGATGGGCAGTCTGAGTGTAAGAGAGCGTTTTTTATGTATCTATGTGCAGCTTGAACCCATTTCTCCTCTACAAACAGACATAGGAGGCCAGCGCACACAGTTATGTTAATATGAAATGCTGCAATGCCTGTAGTGTGGCATGGTGGGCTGCTCCCTATTCCCTCATGCCGGAGCATTCAACACAGCGCTGCTGGACCGCCGCCTGGGAAACAGATGGCAGGGAATAACACTGTCACCCACCCTGAACACTGACATCCTGGGCCAGGCCTTGGCCATGCACTTTGCTATCTGTGTGTCTATATAGCCTTTGAAATCCCCCCGCCCGGCCATTATCCTCACAGACCCATCGTCACATTAGGAGATATACATGAGTGAAACTGACTGGAGAGCTGAAGCTCATTAGCCAAACATGAGCTTCTATTTTATGAGTCTGTTTGCTTAATGCTGTTTGAGGGTTACTGCTGGTTGTGTGTTGTTTTGGATTTAGGACAATGGGACTAATGAGCAATAAGCCATAACCCCATGTGAGCTCCTCGGGAGCTGAAGGAGGAAGACTCGGGTCTTCCTACTCTCTGTCTGGATTTAAAACAATTAGATAAATAACTAGTTAAGAGGGATCAATTGGTCCCAGGATAAAGGCTAACCAGAAATGATAGAACACTTTAGATTAGAAAAAGATTACAAAGAGAACATGACGTTCTAACACTGAAACAAGCCTCCTGAAATAAGCCTCCTTACATTTGGTAATGAAGCTACAGATCACAGCCAAGCTGTCTAAAACAAGGACAGCTTGACAAGAAATGCAAAACTTCCTTATGCAGTCCTTTTAGCTGGAACGGTAAGAAGCCTTGCTTATATCTGGCTAATTTACCTTGGTAAAGATCTCATATGCTGGTATGGAATACCTCAGTTCTTTACATGTCTGCATTTTGATATTTTTGGGATACAAATGCCATGATACAGGGAATTACAAAACTTAACATACTCTGAAATGCATGTAGCATAACATGGTCTTTGTTATACTAGACCCAATGGGTTATTTGCTATGCTATAATTAAGCAAAGAAGACTGAGGGAGTGCTTTCAATTCAAGAGACGGCTGAGGAAATGGCAAGAGAAAAAAGGTATTTTACAAATGATTTGGATGACTAAATAATTATTTTAGGCAAATATCTTCTTTTTTTGGTGGTCTCTGGACTTGGTCAATAAGGTGTGGATTAACTAATTAATCAGTTGGATTAACTGCAAAAAAGGTGATACGTTTTATTTCTAAGATGCACTGATTGATTTCTTTATATCAGTAATAGATATGTTATAAATCATTTTAAAAACAACTTAAATTTTAATTGTAACCAGAAGCTAGCTCACTTTGAACTGTCCCTGACATATTTTTTGTAGTGTAATAGCTTTAGATTACAACACTCAGTAAAGAGATTACTAAGCTCGACCATGAGTGTTAAAATGACCCCAGACATACCAGCAAAGTCTCGCACCAAACAAGCAAGAAGCAGACACAACACTGACTTTGACTGGAGCCATAAGGACAGTTTCTCTGTCAGATGTTCTCCAGAACAAGTTTGGGAAACCATCTTTCCTGAATGTTGCTTTGTCTTGTTCAAAGACAGCAGCAACAGCATGGATCCTTTTTAATATCAGACCACTAACCCTCACTTCACCCCCCACCAGCATTTCTAATCAGGTTGGCAGGAAGTGATTTGATCTCGGTGAAAAGAAGAGCATCTGAAAATCTAATAGACTAGGACATGAAGTGCTGCCCCGGCTATTTGACCTTGTGTGTTCCTGCTGGTTTTGACAGTGGGAGATGTTAACAGCAGGTGTTTATTTTTTCACTCCTAGCACTTTTAATGCCCTATGGAAACAGAGTCATCTCCCTCCTGTCTTGTGATTTCTGTCTGAGGCCACAGAGTCAACAGGTAAACATGGACTATCCTGAAGAACAATGTGACGGGCTGTTGTCCTGCAGGTTTGTGAAATGTCACAGTCCAAGCAGTGCTCGGATTCAAAGTCCACTTCTAGCCAAGTAGGGGTTAAATAATTACAAGTATCTGAGATACTTTGGGAGTTAACTGAGTGCACTAGCCAAGCATAATGAAGATTTTGGACCAAATTTACACCATTTTTGTCCAAGGAGTTCTGTTTTTTTTCTCCAGTTAAGATAACATCTGATCAGTCCAATTCTTCAACAGCTTATCTCCCTCAATCTTTTTGACTGTGAATTCTTCTCCATCCCAATCCAAAATGACGACCAGTTTACTTATAAACTGGTGGGACTCTCTCCAAGAAATGCAAAAAACAAGGCCCAAGTTAACAGTTTTCAACCAAATGACAAAAACTGAGATCAGAAGTCTCAAAAACACCAGCAGACAAAACACAAAGAATTATCACTGACTCTAAGTGAAAAGGAATGTGAAATGTGGTTGTGTCTGTATGAGTTGGCTGAACTGACTCTTAACTGTAAAAAGTAAGAGAAAAGTTTTCCGATTAATGAAAAGATACCACACACGCAATATGGGCACACTGACTCTATTGTGAAATGAAGGAATTTCCAAAGCTCCACTTTTGGTCAAAATTAGACAAAACACACTCCTGATGGTAAAATACATCCCATCTCACCAACAGAGTGAAATATATTAGATCAGTTCAAATATAATGCCTCTGACAAAACTTTAAGCTGCCAAGCGGGCCGTTGGTAAGTTTCCTTTGATTAATATGTATATATACATGAACAGTTCTGAAGGGTTATAGCATGCCTTTTCATGAAGGTGACTCATATTCATACCTGCCGCTTTCACTTCCCAGTCGGCGTTTGAACCTTTTCAGACTCACTCATAGTGCAAAGTGTCAGAATACCCCAATGGCTCTCTCCATTTTTCATTTTCCTTGACCGGAGACTTTGCAGCCTCTTAAACCTCTTGACTGCGCGGTTTGTGTGTGAGCTGTCACGCCACAGGTGAGGCCGCCCTCACCTAAAGACCGTCAGACCACCAAAGGTGCCCTTGACTGAAAAATGCTATGCCCTGTACTGAAACCACCAGGGGAATGTCAAGTCAAGACCGATTTTCTGGAGCAGTCTTCCCCTGCCACCGTGGCAGGAAATCAGTGTCCCTTTTTCCACAGGTGGCTTCACATCTGGAAGCGCCAGCTGCAGGAGAACGTGGATCCGGAAAAACAGATGTATGAATGCTGCGTGGCTTGTGGAAGTCCTCATTATCCACATCCTTCTAGAGGAGCCTGCCTATTGAGGCCATTAATCCTTGGCTCTTTCAGGGGTCATGTGTCACTTCTGGTCCATCACTCCCTCGTCTTCCACGCCATCTCACCCATACACACACTATGTCTGACAGGCACAGAGAGAGGCAGGCTTGTTGTGATGGGTCTGAGCCGGCCAAGCGTGAGGAGCCGATAGGATGTTTTCATCACTGGGAGAGGTACACTGACAACAGACAGAGTGGTAACCTCAACAGGTCAGTCAAACTCATCTGCTATACCCACAGCTCCTCCTCAAATAGTCGCTGAAAATGTTACAAAACCCAAAGAGATTTTCTGAATGCTCACAGCAGATTTTCAACACATACATACAGTACCTGGCAAGCAGCACGGTTTTAATCTCCAAGATGCAGACATCCAAAAAAAAATCTAAATTTATTCCTCTTCTTTAACCCCACGAAAGCAAAGATGCTCTACCTAACTTATTCCCATGGAAAAACGTGGGATTTTTAGGCTATCTGTAACAGTAAAGGTAAACACCGGTTCAAACGAGAGTGAAACATTTACTGCGGGATAACAAAAGATTCATCAAAGTGTCAACAAATCATGTGGGAGTGAAAGACTAAAGCTGTCACTGTGCGAAGAGTGGATGCAGGTGGAATACAAGCAAGAGAAATATGAAAATGTGTCATCCTTCGTCCAAAATGCTTTTATGAAACTTGGACTTGTTTGAAGCATTTTGCAGTTATGAAGAATCACAGTTTACACAAAGCAATATAGAACATCATTTTTAGAAATTATTTTAGTAAGCCTCTAAAAAGGCACGGCTGAGTTCATTATAAGGTCTGTTAGACGACAGAAATGCATTATGTACTAAACACACACCATAAGCAGTATCATTTGCTGTCCAGCTGCCTTAGTCCCTACTGCAGTTAGTTAGCCCAGACTCTAATGAGCTGAATAAACTGGAAACACCTTCCTAGACGTATTTCGTTTGCATTTTCTCGACTAATAGGAACTTTAAAGTGATATAACATAATATTCAGACAGAGTTTGGTAATGCCAATGCAGCATCATCATTTTTGTGAGCCTTTATTTATTTAAATCCTGTTTCATTGTCCTTGTTTTATCTCTGCACTGCTTGAAATTAAAAAGGGAAATATATTTTTAGCTAACCCAGCCAAAGGACTGGGGAGCTTATGCCATAGCAAGGCATCTGTCATCTGTCCATCTGTCCACAGGTCACAATAATTGCTACACCTCCGACAGTATTAGTCACCTGAATTCCACTCAAGGTCAAAGTCATATTTACTGTTTTACAGGCAGTTTAATATCGCAAGAATCGCTGCTCCTGCCTGGAGTATTAGTCAGATTTTAGTCAAACTTGCATGGAAAGATTATTTAAAGCATTTTCACTGTGCAGAAGTTCAAGGTCGTATTTGTCACTCTCATTGAATTTTATTCCTCATCATTTTGTGCAATACAGTCAGCCGGTGACGAAAACTTATCACTTTCGTTCTGTACTTCACACATTAGAATAACCTGTGAATTGTGATGGATCCTGAGCCAAATAAGCTACTACGTCACTGACAATCTGTTTTTGTTTTTTGTTGCACTTCCTCTGTCACATACAGTTTAAAAAAAAAGTCTAGACTTCACTGTCACATATTTTCTGTGTTTTGCTCCATTTTATTAAACTAATATCAAGAACCCTTGTTTGCATGACTAATGTTTAACCAGCATTATGCACTGTTCTAATGCTGGATGGTGGTGTTGTGTCTGTGTTCTATGGCCATTAAATGTAGACTTATAACCGGGCCAATCACAGTATGCTTTTATGAAAATGGAGGTGAATTACTACCTTTGTTTACCTTAGATCCTGCCCTCTTCTGCTATGTAAGGCGTCTTCAAAGATAGCATGTGCACTGCATGATTGGTGGTCCTGGAGGGTATTAAAACAGCAGCTCTGTGCTGTCATGCTCTTTAGCTCTCTTTCTAAGCCCCCCATCTGTGACTGTATTTCAATTGTTTTAAAACCAAGTTCTGCTGCGATAGGAAGGCTGGTTTTATTTTTTACACATTTAATTTAAATACTACTAACTGCATGTAGTTTATTTTCCTCTTCTGCTGCTGAAGCTCCCTCAACTGAAAGTCCAGTCTTGTTTTTGGCCTTTGTGACTTTCCTTAGTCACCTTTTTTGCTTCCTCTGACAAAGAGTCTCTTTCCACAGCAACTCCATGTCCGTCATTTCAGGTAGCTGTGGAAAGCTATCATTAATACCAGGGAAAACAAAAGCAGCAACCCTGTTGCATTTTAGTTGCACAATGAAACCTCTGGTTTCCCTGGAGGTTTCATAGCTGGAGGTAGACAGACCTTCAAGATTAAAACAACAGTTATATGTTATTTTAAATTAATGATGATATTAATGATGCCATTATTTTATATCTATTGGAATATGCATTTGACCTTGTCCTATAATAAAGTTAAACTTGTTTATCTGGTCTGAGTATTATACCAGCTCTACAGTATAATACCAGGACAACTGCACTTTCTTTATTTGAAAGACAGAGAACTACAACAAAATGCAGCTATCAGGTAAAGCTAATCAAATCTGCTAAAGTTTAAGTCTGATTTAAAAAATTACAAAGAATTTTAAGCCCATCCACAGCTGAGATACACACACAAGCTACACACATAATTATTAACATCTTGAGGCTAACATCACTATGTTAATTAAACCATTTTACTACCAAAATAGAAAACCCCCTGAGGTAATTGAGAAAATCATGTTTTTCATTTTTAAACAGTTGCGCATCAGTTTTCTAGTAGAAACAATCCTTCCGGGGAATTTAGACGCAACATGGATGAGTGAACCAGCTGTCCTTTCTGCCTCTTAAGCCCAATGTTGAAGTGCACAAGCACACATCTACCTCTCATGTGTCTTTCTGCTCCCCTGATCTTTCACTTGGTTAATGTGTCTGCTTGCAGAGAACAGAGTAATCTTACTTCGGTGTCAAAACGCAACACATCCACTCTTATCCACCTCCACTCCCAAGTGTACAAGCTTCTGTCTTGGGAAACATGATATCACGTCAAAACAGTGGAGAAACAGAAATAAGTTATAGGCTGAAAGAGCCTGGGATCCCTTGAAAGTGCTCAGTGTCACAAAAAAAGGATGACAGTCCTCTGCTTTCATTTACAATACAACAGGCAGCTGGTCTTGGCCCGTGAAACTCAAGATAATTGGTTTTGTTTGCAGAGGCTGAATCATTCTTCCATCCAATTTTTCACCACAACTGTGGCTTAATACTCCACTTCAACATGGTGCCTCCTACATGTTGCAAACACATGAGGTGTTTTAACAGACGGGAAGTATTATCTCACAGACTCCTAGTTTTGGCTACGCACCACACCATGCACTGAGCTGCACGTAGTCAATGAGTGAAATCTTACACTGACCTCCTGCTGTCATTACTACAGCAGGCATAAATCTGTTCTGAAATTATAATTTCACTTTACATATGAGGAAGGAAAAGCATTTGTGTACTTTAAAGAGATCCCAAAATAGATTCTATCTTATATTTGTGAAAGCAGTATATAAAATTCAGGCTGCTTTAATATCTAAGAGCAGACATTTCTAACAGACATCCTGCTAATGTGTTTCCCATCTAGTCCTATGCCATGGCTTAAGATGGGATGGTCCTCCTCGCTTTCACAAAAAATACCTCACGTGCCGAGTGAGCTGTTACATTATGATGTAATTCGCTTTTATAAGCTAGAGGGGCTTTAAAAATCGTAAAACTTCCATACACTGAAAATAAATCATAATAAAGGGATAAAAACTAACCTTGTTTGCTGCTGGAGATCTAGTGTCAAAAGTTTTACAGATGTTGGGCGCCAGGTTGAGCATTGAGCAGGTGCCCATATGCCGCAGGGCTCAATGCAGTGGCCCTGGTTCAACCCCAAAGTAAGTTTTTCCGGTGCCTGTCTTTCCCCACTCTCTCTCCTGTTTTCCTGACTTCCCTTCACTGCAGCGTCTAATAAAGGCAAAAAGCCCCCCCGAAAGGTTTTATGATGTCGCCTTTACACCAGCTGTGTGGTACAAACCATCCAAGAAGATTGTCATTCTTGGCACTAATTACTAGATTTGTCTGTCCTCCAAATATCTTAACCTCTGGTTCTAAAACAACATGGTGGCAGCTACAAGGTGACACTGAAGATTCAGAATGTAAAGTCCAAAATAAATGGGCGATGTCCATCTTTCATATTCATTTTATGGTGCTGACACCTTATTCAGATCTCTTAGATAGATCAGAGGTTTCAACAAGGCTGCACAAAGTTTGCAGCTGATGTGGAATTACCCAATGTGTTGATCCCTTAAACTCCTTCATTAAAAAGCAATTTTAAATCACTGACATGTTGGTGTTAGAGCCTTTATTCTTTATGATAGGATGATTAACAAGCATTAATGTTACAAGGAGGTATATTGCCAGCACTTCCAGCACTAATATTTCCTGTGCTTGTACGTGTCTTTCTTCTACTTTAGCATATAAGGACAGAACACTGCAACACTTGCACATATATGCTGCCACTGTCTATGAGAATTGCAACCTTAAAAAGAAACCAAAAAAACAAGTATGGTGGCTTTTTCTGAGTTTCTGAGGTTGATGCTTGGTCATCCATCCATCCATCCATCCATCCATCCATCCATCTTGTTCTGCTTATCTAATTCAGGGTTGTGTAAAAAAGCGTATGTGTTGTGTAGTAGTAAAAAAACTGCGCTTTCTGTCATTTTATTGTTTATCTGTTACTTAATTACTCTGTTATAGTATAAATGGCCACGGGGAAGGTCTTTATCAGCAAGAGAAGCTGTAAAACGTTTGAAAATACAGTTAAAAGTCCCAAATTTATGCCCGTCTTGACATTTTCCAAAGCTGCCCAGTGGGCCAAATCAGTCTTTGATGGACCAGGCGGTCAACATGACATGGTAACATCACTCGAAATGACATAGCATAAAATGATTCAACAACAAAACCACACCAAAAAAATGCATACATTGAGGAAAATGTAAATTGTGTAAAGAAACTGTTATACTGCTAACCTTTATATTTTCATACACAAAAAATAAGAAGCATTCAAATCTTACTTTGACTTACTGCCCCAGGTGTTACTTAACACACTGACACCCATGCTTTTGAATAAATGGCAAACATTCTGGTTATTTTACTTGCTCTCCATGTGTTTTGGAAGATTCTGCTCAGGAAATTCAGGCAGAACATTAATGCTGGTCATACATCAGCTGCTCGCTGCTGGATTATCGGAGAACATCCTAAGAAGCAGGCATTTGGCGCTTTTCCAACTTATGAACAAAGAGCTGCCTATCTCTCCCTCTACTCAGGCAATGCACTTGTTAAACTCTGCTTGACGTTTGTCATTTTTGGCTTCTTGTTGCCCATTATCGCACTGCAACCAAAAACTTTCACCTTGCCTTTTAAATGCCATTTCTCTCTATCTCTCTCTTTCTAATTTGCTGGTCACAGTTAGAAGCCAGCCAAGTGGGACTTGGTCAGTAATTGGAGTCTCTGCAGTGACTGCCTACAGCACAGCTCCAAATTATGCACTGGGGAGGCTTCCCAGGGAAAACTCAATAAGCTCTTCACACTTAAGTGTAGTCATCATTAGGATTTTTCCACTTTAGTGAACAGTACAAGACTTGTTGGCATCACCAACACGTAGGCAAAAGTAAGGAAGCATTCGCATTGTTTGCTTTTGGGTGTATTTCTTTCATCGTTCCTCTATTATAAACGTGTCTTCATTCATTTCCCATTTCAGGGATTTGTCTTTTTAAAAGTGGGTCAAGGTTCTTTCAAGCCACAACATTGTCTTTTCCCCAGTCTACAGTCATTTATACACATTTACATCAAACAGAGGAGGACAATCATTTGCAACAGAAAACACATTATTCCTGCCATTCTGTTTATTTCCACTTCCAGTTCTTTGGCAATAACAATGATGTGTTTAAAGTTTAACATCAACTGCATACTTGTCTGACATGGTCTGCTGCACAGGGGTTACTGACTGATCAGCACTTGAGTAATACAGGGCATTAAACGGTGATGCCCCTTTTCCACTTTAAGGATTATGTGCTTAGTTCAGAGCCTACTGGGCAACAAAGTGAGAGCATAAACAACGTGTTAATTGCAAAAAATGGATTCACTGCCAAGTCAGCAGTACGGCTATGCTCCTGCTACTCCTCCACAGAGGTCTAACCCCCTCTGGCTGACACAGAAAACAGTCTGCAGGTTTTGTGTCAAGGAAAAAAGATGAAAGGGAATCGAGTCCAAACTGCTTTTCAAACATTTATATTGTTCTGCCTCTAGAGATTTGTCAAAACTCTGGAAAGTGAGATCAGGCCTCGGCTCTGCAGAGAAAACTGATCCCGTCGGTGCAGGTAAAGCTCCCAGGACCGTAAGCGCACTGTAAATTTCAACCTTAAGATGCTGCTTCTGCAGCTCAGCATATATGGCATGACAACCAGACCACACCGTGCATATCGGCTGGTTGTGATCATTTCCTGATTAGGAGCCCCCAGAATTCAGATCCCTCTCACACCTGGTAAGGCATGCTGAGAGTCCTGACATGCAGGCGCTTGGGTGACAGTGTGATGTATTGGTAAGTGATGAAACGCAGAGGCTCTGTGACCCCACAACAAACAGGGCTGCCGCCCCCTCAGGAGGACTGAATGCATTACCTTCACAACCTTCAGCCTTGGAAAGATGTCAACACAATGTAGCAGAACTGCAGAGGGTGTTGCACATTGCTGGATTAAGTCTTATTTGCTTTACCAGTGCTGACAATTTCATGTTTGTTATTAAGCAAAGGATGTTGGGTAGGTATAACACTGAAGAAAACAGAACTGAGCTGCTGAAATTCAAGACGCTTTCACTGTCTGACAAACACAACTCCCTATCTACAGTCGCTAGCTGCCAAAGGGCCCATGTTACCTAATTAAAGCAAGAAGAGTGATGACTCGGTTTATCCTCAGTGAGTTATCATATTCTGGACATTTCACTATTGCATGACTCAGCTCTCCATGTTTTTCTCTAGATAGCAAGCTTGTGGCTCAGGCTTCCTGATGGGACAGATCCTGGCATGTTCACTATGGCGTCACCGCTTCCCCCACCCCTCATCATCAAGACACCAGGAAGCACAACTTGTTATGAAACAGCCATGATGATGCAACACTGGGAGCAATGCTGCCTTTAAGAGTATAAACAAAACATTTGGCTGTGTGTAACTTCCCTCAGCTGAAGATTTAGAGACTGAATCTTAAGCTTTGCAGGAAGTGGTGGGCGACTGTTCAGATTTTTGAGGTGTAAAAGGAATGCTGCCTGTACAACATGTCTATAATTCACTGACTGCTCAAGCGCTGCTCTTGGTCTACATAATGTTTAATGAGTTGAGGTGTATTTAAACAAGAGGGTCAACCCAATCAGATTAATGCTATCCACTGATGTAGCATTGAACCACAAAACCTGACATTAATCCTGAGGGTAATGTGGCCCTTCCTGTGGCTAATGAAATCTGAAGCTTTTAAATGGCTGCACCTAATGACACTCTCTGACAGTTTTTGAATTAAGCAACCATGACTGCTGGGACTGGACTAAATAGCAGACAGATGGCCCACACCAAAGTTCTGTCCACCCACCCCCATCATTGTTTGCCCCTGGGCTGTAGCATGTGATGCCATACCTGCTTGAGCACTAAAGAAGGATTTGAAATGAGCAGGGAAACTTCGGCGCAGATTTCTGTCAACAGTGATGGATGCGAGTTTAAATTGAACTGTTGTTTATGGATACGTTTTAGGAAGCTTTTTCAGTGGTCACTGAATTGGACTGTGTTATACTTCATGAACAAACATGCACACGCACATGTTCAGTGTATTTTCCTTTTTGTTTAAACTGTTTACATGCCAGATTTTTGTCAGATTTTAAGCCAACATGTTAGGTGGTGTAACACTCCAGCCACAGCTATATTTTAGCCGTTGACAGGTAACATCCATGTCTAACAAATGTGCAAAGTCCTCATGAAGAGGTTGAGGTGGTGGTGTCCCACTTTCAAGTGTTGATAGTCAGGACACCCCGGTTCAGGCCCCTTTGGGACTTATGTGTTTTGCACTTACATATTATATCCTCATTTTTTAGTGTCTATCGGGTTTAGGTGCTACTTAAAACTAGGTTAAGGTTAGGGTCACACAACAGTTACACTACATTTAGTCCTTCACCCATTCACACACTGGTGATGGCAAGCTACATTGTAGCCACAGCTGCCCTGGGGCGCACTGACAGAGGCGAGGCTGCTGGACACCGGTGCCACCGGGCCCTCTGACCACTACCAGTAGGCAAACATGGGGTTAGTATCTTGCCCAAGGATATTTGGCATGTAGACTGGAGGAGCCTGGGATCAAACCACCAACCTTCCGGTGAATAGGTGACCCGCTCTACCACCTGAGCTACAGCCACCCCGCTACAGCTCCCTTATCATGCAGATAAGGGAGCAGCTGAAAACTTGCTTTCACTTACTGATTAGGTTTAGGTACAAAAATTACATGATTAGGTTAATGAAAACATCACGGCTTGGGTTAACATATATCCCTTCATAAGAGTAACAATACAGTTAAAAAATAATGAGTTGGGAGCAACAGTTCAATCCCACAAATGCCTTGATTCTGTGTGTCCAGTGAAGTCATACGCACCTGTTACACCCACTGGCGCAACTCGCAGCAACAAAGCGTTTCCGATTTGACTTTTTTTTAAGCCAGCCTCTGAATGAATGTCACATAAAGTCCAGATCAAAAGTTTACGACCACTTGAAAAATGGCAAAAAGTCATATTTTGCATGGTTGAATCTTAACAAGGTTCCAAGTAGATCTTCAATGTGCAACAAGAATTAATGGGAGTGAGACAAAACATGTTTTTGAGCATGCAATTTATTGAAAACAATGCTTAAACTGAAACAGGCTGTTTTACAGCTGATCAAAAGTTTAGGACCACAACTCCAAAAAAAAACTGTAAACCCCCCCCAAAACAGAAATCAAAGTTCTAAACATTAACTCAGTAATGAGTAGCTCCACCGTTATTGTTGATCACTTCAAAAATTCGTTGCAGCATTCTTGATGCAAGTGTTTCCATGAGGTGAGTGGGAACATTTCTCCAAGTGGTGAAGATGGCCGCACAAAGGGCATCCACTGTCTGGAACTGTTGTCCATTTTTGTAAACTTCCCTTGCCATCCATCCCCAAAGGTTCTCAATTGGATTTAGATCAGGGG
>VUQG01017935.1:6156-44387 GCA_015106755.1 Etia nguti
TCAAGGCCCATGGAAGCACTACTTTGTCAACAAGGAGACAATTGAGTGAGTGTCTCTGTTCTGCTATCACCTGACTGAACGTGACTGTGTCTTGTAGTGGTCTATCTTGATGTACTAGATGGAAGCACAGGGGGTCTTGGTACTAGGGCTTGATTCATCTGCACGGCTCTACTCTGATCTTCACTTGTTTTGCTTCACAAAATGAGCTAATCCAGTTCTTGACATTCACTGTTTGAACTGATTACATTCTTTGAGATTACATTCAGTAATAGTTGTTTAAGATTAACCTGACTTTACTCACGTAACTGTTCGGTTATATTATGAGCACTCCACATCTGGAATGACTGACTCACTATAGATCGAAGTAGATCGGCGGATGGATGCTGGTTTTGTGAAGTAAAATCATGGCGAATAGTACGTTGAGCCATTTCTAAGAATCAATCAAGCCCCAGTGTGGAGACCCTCTGTGTGATGATGAATGCCACCTGCACTGCCTTGTCCTGTAACGTAGACAAGAATGCTGCCTATTTATTATACCTATGTGAATCAATCCTGCCTAAAAGGGATGGTGACCGAGAAAGATCTTGGCTCCAAGATCATCTCTTTTCTTGTTTAAATCAATGTAACTGAGCAGCTCTGTCTGTTGGAGTTCACTGAAAAAGCCAATGTAATATTTTCTGTGTTTTATGTCAGAGTGGAAAAAATCTGTTCAAGCAGAAGAGAGTGGTACAGATAATTTCTATTATACTGCAATTCGATGGTGCAGATCATGTCTGTTATAAGCTGATGAGCTTGACAAATGGCATGGTTTCAGATATTGAACAGTGTGCAGTGTAGTCCCCGTCTCTAAGTTCACAGAGCATTCAAGTGCCAAATCACGAGTTTAGCCCATTTGAAGAAATCTAAATCTATATCTTGTCTCAGTATCTACATGTTACAGGGTCTTAGTTTCCCTGTAAAGCACTTTAAAGAATGGGACATGCCATCCCAACAAATTAACAACCCATAAGACAAAGTGAAGAACTGTTCAAAGTGGACCACTTTATCAAATATTCTTTAAGTGTTTTCACTTCAAAAGATTTATCAACTTCATTTCAACTTCCACGCGAGCTGTATTAAAAGTGTAAATGTTGTAAAGTCAGTCGCTGCACAGAAAATATTATGTTGCAGGGAAGTTCAGGAACTTCCCAAGGTGAAAATGCCTCTGGGGACCTAAAGAAAGTAGGGGTTTTTTGTGTTTTGTTTTTTAAAGTGTATTCCCTGCCTACCTTCCTGCACTGTGCTATAGTCGAGCATGCTTTAGGATTCAGAGCACCAATGTTTGAATGTAGTGTCCCATTCTCTCTTCTCCTGCTCTTGTGTGAACTTTAACCCTCCCCGTCATTGCACTATGAACTGCGATCCCAGCTGTCACAATATGCAAGCCTTTTATTGACGCCTGTGACCTGTGACCTTCCCCAGACAGGCTTCATCCTTCCCTCCCCTCTCCACTCAGCCCACCCTCGCATTACATAACATACACACAAGCCTTGATAGACACAGGCATTGATTCAGTATAACGCTTGCACATGAAGACCTTCGAATCTTCAAGGACACGTCTTGTGTTAACCATCAATTATAAAGGAACCATTTTTGTTGCTTCTGAGGTAAATAACCTCCGTGTTTGAAGGTTAAAGCACAAAGAGACTGTAAAAGCCATCGGTGCCCCATTTATGCAAGGGCACCTACACACTTCCACGTCTTTGTATGTGCATACGGTTGTTTGCCTCTGTGTGTGTAGTTGAGTTATTTTTACCCAAACATACAGATTTGCCGCAAGAATACCTTATCATTTTTGTGTGTGCCTGTGTGCTAATGTGCACGTGGTGATGATTCTTTTTTTTTTTTTTCTCATTAAACTCCTCAAGGACTGACAGTAATGCTGGGATGTTGAATTATTAGTCACTTCTGGACCTGTTGCAGTGAAAACAACATTAATGAGCTAAACCTCATTTGCAAGGTGAAACCAAGTGGAAACCACAACGGAGGAGGCTAAAGGCACAGATTCCTCTTAATGCAGTTCTCATAATGTCCACTAGGGGCTTTGGTGGAAAAACCTTAAATTTTTGGGAGGCAGGTCTTGCAAAATCTTCCCAGTGTAACTATACAACTTTACAGTAAGTGAGCTTTCCTTAACTTTAAGTTAAACTGATTCAATATTCTTGAGGTTCGCTGAAATATAATCATCTGCAATTATGAAGCGTAATTTAACTGCAATAAAAACAAGAAAGCACAAATAGAATAATAAATCTATCTAAATATTGTTATTTGTTAGGAAAATAGCCAACTAAGTTAAAGTTTTTAGACCCAAATTTGAGCCGGCACACTGGACTTCTCCAAGAAGTCTGAAATTAATCACTCAAAGCATTCAACCACTAAAACGAATTTATCTGTTCAACACTGCAAGTAAATAAATGCAATTTGGCACCTTAACCCCACAATAATAGTATGCTTTATTATTTTACTGATTATTTTCAGCTTTTTCTTTTGTAAAATAGAATACACAATGTTCATATTTATGTGTTGGTAGTTGGAGATCTAACTTTTAACTGTGGTTCCTGTTCTCCTAAACGTCTACACTACAGAACAGCGTGTCGACTAAAAATGTAAATAAACCTACATGACTAACATAAATTGAGTCACGCTGCACAGTATTTAATACCCTATTTAATATAGGTAAGGAAATGTTTCTATTTACAGTTTGAATGTTTTAGCAAATGTTAGAAGGGATCATGTGCATTGGTTCCCACTCATTCACCACTCACTCTGAGCTCCTTTCAGGCTCTAAGATGTGAATTCTTTATCCTCCAAACAAATAACAGCATGGCACTGAGTGATAAACCTGAAGCAGAGGCAAAATAAAACTGGAGATGATGTCAGAGCCACTATATCAAATGCGCAGTCTTAAAGTTCTGACTGAAGTTGTAAACCATGACATTAGGATGAAATGTTTTGCAGTGTCTCATAAAGGCTTGAGCAAAAGAGTCTCCAGGAGAAACAATGCTTCTATGACTTCATTTGAATTGTAAATACATTGAATCTTTGTGATTAAGTGCCTTGTAAAACATACATCTGCATTTACTAGTCAACTAGCAGAGTTAGTACTTGTGTTAATGTGTGTGTGGCTGCTGCGCTGACATCAACATAGTGAAAAGCGGCAGCAGGTGGAGAGAGTGAAAGCGATGGAGAGAGAGTGCATGAATGTGCGTGGGGGTGTTCGAGCCTGCCCAGTGGCAGTCACATTAAGATGAAAGGTTTCTCTGACCAGGTGGAGGTTGCGTGTTGGAGGAAGTGTTGCCTTTGTGGAGTATGTGTGTGAGTTTTGCACGTTTGTCAAACCACCTTTATGAACAAAGTGACGGCTGACTGGTTTAAAGGTTGGCGGCAACTCAAAAATCCTCTACACCTCCCATCTTGTGTTTTTTAAAACTTGCTTTTACTCCACTATAAAGAGGGGCTTTCTGTTCAAAATTACCAGCAGCAAAATCACAAATATGAACAAGAGTGCATAAAGTACATATCCGAGTGGTAGCAGACAGCTACATGGGAAGACTGCATTTTTATAGAACCAACAACACAGCACGCTGGTGCCTTCAGCTGTCCCGAGGTTAAAAGAAGAAAAGTCCCTTTTTTTGAGTGTTTTAGTGCATTTGCACGCATACGTGGCTGTGTCACATCTTTGATCCACTATTTTGGGCACCTATTGCATGTCCCTTTTCGACTACCTGAAATGAGAAAGGGAGATGAGAAAGCGCAGGTGGGTTGGTGCATCTGTGGATGTAGTTTCCAACTAGCGACAGATACTAAAACTGGATACTTTCAAGTGGCCCCGTCCATGTGCAGGTGGTACTTTTCAGAGAAGGCTGAAGCCCCCAACAACCAACCACACGGCACTTCTAAAGAAGTGGGGGCTGTCTTTGTGGGGGTATGTGCATGCTTGTGTGTGTGCGCACGCATGAGCTAATCTCCAATGCTGGCTAGCCGCCAGAGCACTTATCTAACTGTGATCCACAGTGCTACTCACTGTGACTCCTAATTATAGACAGAGGCACTCAAACAGACACATATACACACAGTTTCTACATGCTCTCCTGTGTACCATTCACGCTAATGAAGCACTGTCCCTGAGGAAGTATCCACACTCCTCTCCGCTCCTTAATGGAGGCCACCAAGACCACCTCCTCTGGCAGCCTACCTCCCAGCTTTCTACTCATACAGAAAGTTACCAACATGTGGATGCCATTTGTCAGACAGAAGTGGGAATGAAAAGAAAACGAATAATACAAAGGCAGTGATAACTATAGAAATGCAGTGAGATGTGGTGCAAAAAAGAGGGGATGATCGAAAGCTGCCATGGGGAGTGCAAGGGATGACAGAGAACGTCTGCCAAGAAGTGGAGAAGCCAACAGATAGAGATCATGTTGAGGGAACGGACAGCGGGGGACTTGGAACTGCTTGCGAGAAGAGCAGAGAAGGAGGAGAAAAGATGGAGAACATTTGTTCGGTGTACTTATTGAGATCCAAGATGCATGATCACAATCCTTTTACAGTCCCACAGGCTTTTCTCTTTGTCCCTCTATCTTTACATCTCCTTTCCTCTCATTGTTTCCTCATTTATCCCTCTCGGTCGTTTTCATTCCTCTCTCATTGTGCTCCTCCTCCTCCCCCCTTCTGTCGTGTTACAGCAGAGTGAAAACGGCACGCAGTCAAATCCTTAAATCCTTCGAGATTGGGTTAGGGTACGTTAGCATATGATACGTCACTGTGCCATATGATATATTCGATAAAAACTCTGAAGGCTTTATGCCAGTTTGTCTGGGTGAAGGCAACTTACAGTTGGGCAACATATTAAAGAAGAAAATCAAACCCTTAAACCTTCCAGACACTGATGTTATCTTATTGTTATGTTATGCTGTGAAGGGCATTCTTGCCATGTTTTGGGTACACTTGCTCCATAGAGGGAAGTGCAAATCAATACAATGTTGTCCTGAGAGCTCACCTTTATCCTATGACTTGTCGAGAGACCTAGTAAAATCAATCGCAGAGTGCACTGAAGTAATTCTTGGCCTTTCTTACTTTGTGTTGTTTTTTCTCCCCTGTAGTTTTTCATCCACATAACTTCCTGTGTCTGTGCATTAAGGAGCTATTTGCAGTTTCCCAGCACACCTTTCTCAAAAGTATTCCAAGAGCAGGAGGCAACAATACAATTAATTTAACTTGTTTTTTATGCCCCTTGAAGCTTGATGAAACATTCCCAGGCGATGCATAGTTAGTTCACTTATGTGCCTTAACTGCGCCTTCCTCTCGCGTCCTCTAAATAACTTTATCAAGGTAACACCACTGTTACCACCGCCACCTCTCTCTATACATAGTGCTGACAGAAGGGAACAAAGCAAGCAGGACGGGACAGAAGGGACTGTGGTGGCTACTGCTGCGTGCCTCTCATCCAGGCTAACCCCACCTGGCCCCAGGGGCAGTGCAGGGGAGAGTGGGGTCTGACAGCAGAAGGTGTGCTTGTGTGTGGGACTGTGCATCTAAGAAAGAGGAACCGAGACAGAGAGAGTGTGCTTCTGTTTGTGTGGGAGTCTCTGATCTGTGTCCTCATGTATGGCTTTCTCCCCCCCGGGCAGGGCATAACAGCACAGGGAGGCGGGCACCTAACTGGGCACAGATGGCAGCGACAGACAGACAGGGGCGGTGGTGATATAAACACGTTAATAAATAATTATCTGTACAATGACACTGGGTACACCGGAGTTGACGGGAGGGGGAACTGCAGGACAGGAGGGGAGAAGGAGACGGGTGGGGGTGGACGTGAAGAAAATGGACAAAGAGGATTTGAGAAGACCAGGAGAAAGAGTGACAGAGGAGGTAAAGGAAGGAGGCAGGATAAAAGGGTGCGAGAGAGGATGAAGAGTAAAGAGAACCAGGAGAATCTGTCAAGTAAAGGACAAAGGAAATGAAGAAAGAATATGAAATTACAAAGAAAACTGATAGAAGACTAAAGCGTGTGTGTGTGTGTGTGTGTACGTGTGTGTGTTTGAGAGTTCCAGTAAATATTAACAACGGTTGATACTGATATTTATTTAAAAATGTATAACTAAACACAGTTTGAGCAAGTGAATCTAAAGCTGCCGTTTTACTATCTAGAGATCTTTAGCCGTAGTAGCTGGAGTGCCAGAGTTTAAAAGCTAAAACCTCAAAGGCAATCGTTTTTGGTTTTGCGTCTGTAACTCCATAAAGGAGTTATGGTGGAAAACAAAATAGAGAGATGAAAAGCCAGGTATGAGTCCGTGTGAAGGAAATAAGAGGTGGAGAGAGCAGTGGGAAAGGATTCAACTTCAGACAAGAAAAAGAGACAAGATGGGAGCGAGGGTAAAGACGAAGTGGGATGAAAACTGAGGAAACATGACAGAGGGGAAAAGAGGGAGTCAGTTACTATACATTGAAAGGCAGATGAAAGCAGTACTCTGCTGTTCAGTGACAAGTTGGAAGGGAGGCTTTAGGTGGACAAAGCATCTAGTGGTGTGTGTGTGAGTGTGTGTTTCTTGCCAAGTGTGTGCCACATCATGCATGCAATCCTGCATGCGTGTGTCGTCCGCTGACCTATAACTGCTTTTATCTGTAATGAATGACAAGAGGCCCTCTTGGCTCTTTCTCTCCTCCTCATATGCCATCTTCCCCTCTGTCGCTCTCTCTCTTTTTCTAGTACCTGTTTCGCTTCACCTCTGTCGCTTTAGTCTCCCCATCATTTTTCTCTTTTCTCTCTCCTTCCTGCACCTCCCCGCTCTCCAAGCTTTCAGCTGCAAACACCCTATCTGTGGTCACTTATTAATATATTTGAGTAGCAGGTTAACATAATTAGGGGTGTAGAGTTTGACTGCAGAAGGCTCGTGGGTGGATGCCGGTGCTCCCGCTGGCTCTCATCGACATTAGATAAGTTCTAAAAGGTCGAGACCAAATTAACATTTTAACTTTGGGCGTCGAGATGCAATCCTCCCTTTCCTTCCTTGACTTCTTTAGTCCTTGCTCATTTCCATTTTTCTCTTTTAGCTACAGGAAGTCACATTTTGCATATATAGTGTTTCCTATAATAGATGATACAGTCACAGCCAGTGCATTGACAGTCACAGCCACGGCGCATTACTGTATTGTAAGTTAGCTATATGCCATATTTTTATTTCCCATGTTGCTTTCTACAGCCCTCTTAGCATTCACTTTGAATTCATCATTAATTCATAACATCTCCCATCCTCACTGGCTATTCTTCAGCTCGAAACGATCAAAGAAATGAGGATTGTTGGGAAATGGCCGCATATGTAGCGAGTCTCCAACTTGAGATACTATTGTATCTATGTCTATTACGTTATGCCAGCTCTTCCAGCTGGTAGATAATCAGTACATGTTAAAGGGCATTTGGCTTTCTTGCACATAGGTGTATTTAAAAGGGCATACTTTTATTTGGTGTGTAAAGCTAAAAGGAGCCTCGGCTTCTCCGCTAGAAAAAAAACAGAGAAATTGCAACAGTTTGTGTTCACACACACACAGAAGCAATGTCAAGTAAGAGGGACGGTGTCCCACATGAGAGTTACTTGCTTTCAAATGACACAGAATATAATCTTGTCTGACAAAAAGCTATGTTTTGAGTATCAGACGTTTGATATCTTTAAAGTAAAGTATAAAGGTTTTAGCTTTCTCTGTTGAGCAAGAGAGCAGCTGCAGTCTGTTTGGCGTTCCAACACTCGCAATGGATCACAGCCCTAACCCAGTTCTGCAGGTATAAAAATACCCATAGAAGCCAGTACAGTGTTTTTTTTTATTTTTGTTTTTTTAATTTGTTCATCCACTTTTCATCTTCATGTTCTTAGGGTTGTAAACGCTGATAATTTCTAAAAATTTCTCTTCATTAATATTTTTTGTGTTGATATTTGTTGTTGACTAACCAACTTAGGCAGACATGTTTCAGTCTATTTTTAACATGCTTGGCAGTATGTTTTGGCATGGTATAGCCACGTTCGAGCCCAGACGCCATGTTTTTTGCGCCAGCAATATACAGCATGACAAAACTGATAAACAAAATATTGGCTACTGTACCATTTGCAAGTTTGAAATACTGATAAAAACAAGCTTCACCTATGGAATAGGTTGCGAGGGCATTTTCTTAAATCCTAATATAAACTGGCACCTTCATTCCTTATCCCCTTGTCCTCTTCTTTGATCCTCCTCTCATCTTCCTCCATTCGCCACTGTCCCTTTTCCAGACCTCCTACTGTCTTGGCATCCTCTTCAGGTGCTGCTGCCTTTCATGGTTCCTCTATCCCTGTGTGTCTACCTCCCTTTTCCTTTTTTTCCCCCTTCATTTTTAGGTCCTCATTACTTCTACTGACACAGTTTTCATATCTTATGGTGCATTTTGAATGAGTGTGTGTCGTGTGAACGTGCTGTGTGCTTCCATGTTTTCTTAGTGGATGTGTTGTTGTGTATTGTAGAAAAAGGCTGCAGGTTTGCGCCTGCTAAAGCCAGCTTTATTGCAGTTGTGAGAGCATATATGTTTATTTATGGACTCATGTGTTGCTTCAATGGACCTGTGGTGTTATCTTGCTTTACTACACTTTAATATCAGTACATAATCTACACGTAAAGGATCTGATTAAAATAAAGGAGCTGATCTGATATGATCCTCAGTACATGGAGAAGACTGTAATATTCAGCTTTGCATTGGGACCACATTCACACATGCTGTTTGCTATCCCCTCACGCTCATCTCTGTTTCTTCTCTGTGCACCTCCCCATCTATGTTCATTCGTGTTCTTGCATCCATTTGTGTGTATCCCATGTTCATATTCCACTGCATTCGTCTCACTACACCATGTCTTTTGTGTCTTCTCTTATGTTTTCCATCCATATGTGTCTACCTCCATTTGTCCGGAAGCAGTAAGCAGCATGGTATGACGGAGGAATGCAACAGGTATGGGTGTGTGAGTTGGGTGACACCACAATCCTGGGTCTGAAAATTGCTTTGCCCCAATACTATTTGTTTTTATTGCATTCCAGCTATAAAGTCAAGATTTTATACCACATCTGTTGTGAAGGGCACCAACATATAAAAAAAGACATGAAATCTATATGGATATCTCACTTCTTTTTTTTTTTATCTTTCCATTATTTTTTGTAATTGATTGATCTCATCTGGCAGGCCACAGACTATGTAATGGTCTGTTCGCCCTCTAGGCAGAGATAAGCTCACAACTGGCCCAGGTTTGTGTGTGCCATCTGCCATCTATCCATCATTTCTCTAACCGTTCATTGCTTAGCCTATTTCTCTCTCCAATCAAGACAGCTGAACATTTGATTTACCTTCGTTATGGTAAATGTGACCTCATGGGTGTATTCCAAAGCCTTCTAATTCTATGTAGGTCTCAGTGCTCTCAAGTGGCTCTCTTATCCCTGCCAAGTCTCCTCTCCACCTCCACTCTCAAAGATGGAAATCAAATTCCATCTGTTAGTCTAACAGCATCTGTGAGAATTCAGGAAAAGAGGAAAAAAAAGAAGACTGATTGATTGTAGCAGGACGGCCACTTCAGACTGCTGAGACATTATTTTCACTATTCATTGACTTGAGATCAGTTTAACAGGATAGTTTCTAACTGTAACACAATAAAAGAAGTAACTTCTTTAATTTCGCGTGATGATTTCTGGCATAATTTTCTCTTTGACAAGCTCTATACTAATATGTGCAAATTAAAAGATATCTCTCTCCAGCTTGAAAAGATTTACAGGACAATTTATTAACTCAGACACCAGTTTCATTACCCATCTCTCATAATGGCATGTGAGAATGACGATTTGATAATCCTATTATGTCAAGTTTGATGTCCCTAAAATAGCCATGAAATTCAACATTCATTATCTCCTTTTCTTGTTTAATCAGCATTTTTTTTTCCAATTTCTTGTACACTCTACACGATTCGTGTTTGAGCTATAAAAAATCAATCAGTTTGACTCACTATTGATTTGCATGCCCAAACTACCTGTCTCCAAGTAATTTATGCTGAGGGAAGCTACCGGTTGGCCATTTTGATTGATGGCTGGTGATTTGCATAGCTGTGATTGCACTGCATTTTTTGACTGACTTAAGTGTCAAGACTCATCTCAAATCAAATTTGTCACATAATCGAACTGCGCTATACACATCGCACGGCATGTATATGCTTATTTGATATACCTGAAGGCACAAATTAATCATAGGAATGAAGTTTTGTTCCTGTGGAAGTGGACATGGATGTCTTTGTTTTCCCTTATCAGTAGGATTCTTCTTCCATGTATTGTTTTGGCCTAAGATGCTTTGTTTTTAATGTAGATCCCTGTTTAAACAGAGGTACAATGGTAAAGGTCAGTCTGTGGCTTTTATACAAAAGCAACGTTGACATCTAACTAAATATTTCTTCTCTGTATTTGTGTGTCATCTATTAGATCCAGAGCTATTTGTGATGATATTTTCATCAGTTTACAGAGACCGAGTTCAACAATGAGCTTAGGCAGATAACAGTGTCCTCTCTGTGCATTACCCTGTATTGGACAAAATAGTCAGTGTTCGTCTGATTTTATTTTAAAATTGGCCAGTACGGACAAGGCTGAGCAAATGGTCTAATGAAGAGAAAACGCGCAGGCTTGTTAGCGTAATCAGTTTGGAGCTGACTGAATCGGCCTCTGAAAGAAATTCAGTATTTCACCACTGAGTGGAAGGCCACGAGGCTCAGTTTGTCTCTAGTGTTTTATCAGGGGAGAAGTTAACATTTTATCTGCCCTTTTCTAATGATGTGACATGTTTTTCCACAGCTGATGATTTCAAGAGGTGTTTCTGTCTGACTGTGATAAATATGAAACAATAACAGAACAGCGTCAAGCACAAAAACAATGGTAGGCAGCTTGGAGACAATAAAGCTAGTTATTCCCCCTTTGAAAGTGGAGTGGGGTCCTTCATTTCCTTCCTTTAGTGTTTCACAGGGAGGCAAGAACTAAGAGGGCAGCTGTGTGAAGTTGAGAGCGCGGTGGCCCTTGGAGTCCTGCAATTCCCATGTCTCTTCACCTTCCCCAGCCCCATTCTTCAGAGTTCACTGGCTGATTGATTTGTTTTGGACAGACAGTATTTTGGAAATTAAAAATTGATTAACTGATCTGTAGTAGTGGTAGTAGTAGCAGAAGATCGGTAGCTTTAAAAAGATAATTCCCATGACTGAGTATTAAAAAGTGCAATATGAACACGTGCTGTTATGCTACACAAATCTGTATTTGAGGAAGAGTGGTGATGAGAGCTTTTGTGAACAGCTGGTATGTCTCAGCACATGGGAATCTCAATGGGGAAAAAGACATGAGAGCACAACAGGAAGCTACTTAAATTCTCCTTGAAACTAACCAAGCACTTCCTTTAGCTACCGTATTCTTTAATGGGCATGAGGGGATTCACGCTGTGCTTCAGCCTCAGGTAAACGCTCTATTTCTGTGCGTAATTTATGGACAGCTGAGCGGAAAAAATCATTTCCAGCATTTCATGTGTGACTTAACGTATGGCTCGATATCTGTGTTTTTGACCGATAATGACTTATTTAAAAAAAAAAATATAGCCTATGGAAAAACTTTGATAACATCACATAACAGTCTCTGTGTGTTTTGTGAGGTTATGTGTTCCTGATGTAATACAATGTGTTCTTGCTAGTAGCATGACGCAGACAAATATGTTAAATATTATCCATTTGTAGGCTTCCTCGCCCTGTCTCTTTTGTGCACACTTGCTCATTCCTTCATTATCATGGTAGAGCAGGTCTTTATTAATGAAGGGACATCTGTTTCATTAAAGCAGAAAGATGCCTGGGAGAGGGAGGGATGGAAGCGGTCTAAAGAGGAGCACATGCTGAGAGCCAGAATGAGAGAGGACCAGACATAGAGAGATGCTTTGTGGTTACAGGGGGATTGAGGCTGAGTAAAGTGGAAATAAAAGGCAACATGAAATAGAAATGTAAGAAAAAAAATTAGGAAGAGATGTCAGACCCTTAGGCAGGAATGCTCGCACTGAGACTGAATGAGCCCAGCTTTTACACCCATGTACATACTTCTACAGATCGCAACAGGTATCATCGTAAAAACACAAATTACTTCAGAAATACATGTAACTAGAACTAATGCTAGGAAAATGAGGATTTCCCCATCCAGTCGGCAAGTAGGTCCTGGAAGTTGCTGGCTGTTGCTGGTCGCGAAGACGTTGCTGCACCAAAAACCTCCTTGATTGTAGTCTGCATTGAACACGCCGACACTTGATAACAACTCGCTAGAACCCTTAGTGTCTGTTGGAACTTCCCCTTGAAATGTGTTGGTTTCACTGTTACCACACACCTTTTACTCTACTTACCGCTCTGTGGTTAGTAAGCGAGTGTTTGCAGACAAGTTGGCATCGTCCATGCAGATTGGGGGTGACCACATAAATCTGCTAGTGATCAAAGCATTCACGAGAAGGTTTTTTGTACAGCTCACTCCTTGTGACTGAGTTCACCCAGCAACAGCCAAGAATTCCCCAGTTAGTTGCTGGAGAATACATATTTTTTGCTAGAGACTGATGGCTGCCAGGGGTTCCTGAAGCCACTAAAGGGTGGCTGTAGCTCACGAGGTAGAGCAGGTCATCTGCTAATCGGAAGTTTGGTGGTTCGGTCCCTGGCTGCTCTAGTCTGCAAGATACTAACCCCAAGAAAAAAAAAGTTAGAAGTCAAGCACTCAAAAACATTTGAATAAAAGATGGAATTTAAGTGGTAAATAATATTTGAGGTATTCCATCATAAAGTGCAGCCAAAGGATGTGGTGTGTAAGGACAATGTAAGTCTTATTGCTTTAATTGTCTGTGTCAGGCGTAATATATCTCACCAAATGATAACACAACACAGATCTTCTTTTTCAAAAAGAAGTAATAAACTAATGTGAGAAATAAACAGTTTCAATGTGTGAGTATGCGACCACAGGTCCACAGCCACAGGCGAACAATGCTTCTTTGTCTCTTGAATTTACATTTGTTAAGACACCAAAAGTCTGCTCACTATTTTTAATGTTTAGAATGGTGCATGACTTTCTTTTCTCCCCTTAGTTACTGTATAGCCACTCACTGGAAATAAAAAACGTATAAATACATGAATAAATAGCTGAAATTTGTGTTATGTGTTGCTGTATCAGTGGTAGTTATGTAAAGCTGTATATATACTTTCATAATATCAAATTTGCTCCTATAGATTATAGTATGATTACATAAACTGATATTTATCTAATGTAATGTCATATTGTTGCTGAAAATGACAGAAGGAGATAAAGTTATACAGAGCAGAAATGTAACTTTACATTTAACTAGCTAGAAAACCAAATTACCTAACAGAGTTTATTCTTCTCAGAGTGATAAATGTTCAACAATCTTTCAGTGACTTTGTGTTTATGTGCATAGTTAAAATAGCCACAGATGTTCACCATAGGAAGTATTGCTCTACCTCATACCCACATACCTGGCTTTTGAGACTGAGTAATAGTCATTCTTGCAACAACCATTTAGCTCATGACTGCTCTTTAGGGAAGGTTAAATCAGATGTGTTTACTCTCATTTGGAATCATGGCTCCACACTGCTTTCACAGGACAGATGAGGTGACGTCTTCTATGTCATTTATATGAACATGTCTCCTGTAGCATCACTGCCTTCATTTAAAAAGTGCGAACAAATTTGCAAGGTAAACTATGTGTACTTACCATGGAAGCCCATGCCATAAAGCTCCTGGTGTACAGTTTTTGTGCTGATGTTAACACCAGAGGAGGTTTGAAATTTACTCACTCAGCACTCAGTGGCTCCACTCTGTAACGTTACAAGATCTGCCACTTTGTAACTGATTTGCTTTGCTTCCTAAATACTTTCACTCTCTAATAATAACTACTTACAGTAAGTCATAGAATAAATAGGCAGGAAGAAATTTCACAGACTGATGTGTTTCAGAGGCAGCATCAAACTTTTGTCATGTTCATGTTATTGTGACACATGGTTCTCCTTTGTTTCTACCTTCCCGAAAGATTAGGCTTTACTTTGAGCTTAAATATCCAAATTTGGACCCTGGCAGCAGTCTAAATAATGAGTTTGATTAGTTTTGTAGATTGTAATGTTTGTCTAGTACAGATATTTTAAAACAACTTAGTCACCAAAATAACTGCACCAACTGAAAAACACAAAGACAATTTGCACTTGTAATGTTAAAAAAAAGATAAAGCTCACACTTGTTGCACATAAATAGGTACAGAGCAACTCCCATTGCCTAGCAGAGAGTGTGTTATATTTGCTTTTTATTTCATGGTGTAAAATGGAATTGAACTGGTCCTTGACAACTTCAGATCTAGTGTCGTCTTAAAACTGAAAGAATAAAACATTAGATGTTTGTGGACTGGTCATGAAATAGTAAAGTTAAATTGCATGTTGTTTTCTCACAATGGGGCGATTTATGTCTGTGGTGCCAGGTAAAGTATGAAAGGGTGAGAACAGTACAAAAAAATAGTTTAAGTGTTACCAAGTGGGAGGTGGTTAGAAGAGAAACAAACAGATACAAACTGAAAGAGAGAATTTAAAACTAAAGTGAAAACGGGGGCAACATGTGCAGTGTTGAGGTCAGATATGGCAACGGCGGTATTACACACATGCACACACAGTCAATAGCCAAGGTCAGATCGAGTCACAGTAGGATCACAAAGTCCCTGCAGAGGACCAGGTTAGAACTGACAACTATAATTAGCCTAATTAGTGCAACAAAACCATCATCACAGTGGGTAATGACCTGGGCAGGCCAGCGAGGGTGATGGATGGAAGGATAGATGGATGTGCAGAGAAAGAGAAACAGGTAGATAAAGAGTATTAATTAGGGTAAGACTAAGGGGAACAATGGGTGAATTAGTGAGAGCATGATGGAGAGACAGATAGGCAGCCTTTGCAATATATATAAGAAAGGCCATGAAGTCAGACAGGTTCACTGTTAGATACCCTTACTCAGTCTTGAAGAGCCTGTTGTGCTCCCTCAAATTTTGTTCAGTTTTAAGCACAATACTCAGTATGCATTCAAATTACTGTCCATAGCCACACTTGGTAGATAAAGAAGGATGAAAGATTCTACTTCTTGGACCACCATCTTCCATTGCTGCCCCTCGCAAAAAAGAAAATGTCGATTCAATCAAAATCAAATCTGAACTAATTAGTCAGTTAATCCAACAGCAAATGCACTAATTAATTAGCTGTAACAGCAGTTCAAGACAAATGCTAATATTGTCTGGTTCTACCTTTTCCAGCGGAGCTTCTTTCTACAGTTTTCTTGATATTTTTCCATCCAAGCAATTGATTTAATAAATGATGCAACAGTTATTGGGTTATGCCAGTGTGATGAAAAATGAAATTGAAAGAGAGTTTGAAGTTAAAAACAAGTGTCTATTTATATGATGATCTAAAATGTTAGAACTGAAGAAGCCTCTTGGATGAGAGGTGAAATGTCTTCACGAAACGTAAAGAAGTCGCTTTCTTTCCAAGCTCCTTAGGCTAACTTGTTAGTTTGTTTTAAAGAAATTGTGTCAGCAGTGTTTTAAGTGCAAAAATCAACCACAAATGCAGCACCTTTATAAATAGTCTTAAGCCAAATTTGCAACTACTCAAACTGCACCGTGAAGTCAAGTGACTCACTCGCCCCCAGCCTGACTTCATATGGAATTAAATTTGATAGAACTAAAGAACATGAAAGAACATGACATGTGAGTGAAAGACTGTGACACGCAGACACAAGGGAGAAGAGATGGCGGAATAGAAGGAATTATGAAATAGAGTGCAAGAACAAGAGATGAAGAAAAGTAAGAGCCATAAGTTTTTACACAGGACATAAACGTACATCCTTTAATAAATGGTCGGTGCAGCCGCATGCGCCAGCTGACCTTTAACTGATGTAAAGGCACATTCACTGCATGTATTAACATCTAAGGTCCTTTCATATTAAATATGAAGTGGAAGCTCACTGACTGAATTAAAACTGTCACAAGTAGGAACTGATGATTTGATGCTTCAACAAAGTTGATGCAAATGTTGTTTTTCTTTCAGGGAGATGCATGCAAATAATTTATGCATATTTACAACATCTGACAAATAACATTAAAAATGATGCTTTTTTTCTCTCTTGCTTAAATCGGAGAAGGGTCTAAAAAAGGGTTGTAAACTAATCCTTAAACAGGCAGTTGCTTCAGTTAAAGAAGTGATGTCAAGCTGCTTTGCATCGCTCTCTGAAAATGCAACATGAAGTCTGTTAGTCATTCTTCTTAGTCGCTTTTAAACTTTTTTCTTTTTTTTCTCAGGGGGAGGATTTAGGTGGGTGGATGGATTAACTATATAATATTGGTGCAGCTTTGCTTAAGATCAGTAAGCCAGCTATGCCGGACTTAAAATCTACGTGTGACTCAGGGAAAAGTACAGAATAAAAAATATATATATTTTTTTTTAGGTATGCGTTGTTTATGCAACTGCAAGTTTGCAGTTGTGTATTGTGGCTTTAGGGTCAAGGTTCAATTTTGGTTTGGCAAAGAAACTTTAAAAAAAAAAAGTAACATTCTACATTGACACATTCAGAATTTCTCTCAATGTTCTGCAAATTGACCGTTGGCATTGCAAATATTCACACTTTTTTTCTTTATTACAGCCGTGAAGTTAGCCAGTGTATCTTACTAGCCAACTCTTAACTGTGTTTCTACGCAGGAACAGATGAAAAGCTGTAAAACCAAAGAGAAGTAAAAAAATAACCAGGCAAATATTAAATATTATGCCATGTTAATCAATGCAATAACACTGCCCTTATCTTTGTTTGTCCACATTTATGCCACAGTCACCTTGGTAGCTTAAACTTTGTTGGAACCGTCACAGAACAAAAACCATCCAGCTCTGCCTTCTAGCTTGCTGTGTACCATATAGACAATAGTTGATGCACTGCCAAAACTTTCCAGGGTTCCCAGAGTTCACTGGACTTTATATACTATTTTCCATTATGTCGCCATGGTTATTCAGTTACAGACCTGCCCACACATCAGGAAGTCTATTTTAAACGTCGTGTTGATCTGTGTGAGTCACCTAATAATTTTCTAATGAGCGTTATAGATGGTGTGACCTTGACTATTGAGTTCATTGAGTCTTTTTTCTTTTCGTGCAGTAACTTTGATGCAAATCAGTATAATAAAGCAACGAGGGAGACTTCCCTAATAGACGAGGTGAGACACTTCTGCTTAAATGATTGAGAAAACTATGAGAGGTGATGAATAAAAAATCTTGCTGTGTTAATCTTTCCCAGTCAGAATTCCTAAAATAGTCACTACGGCCTTAAAAAATTTATTTCTCTGTAGCATATATCCATTTACAGCTTCATATTGCCACGTGGAAAGATGGCTGCTTTTAAATTTGCATGATTTTGGATTTATTTGCGTGACTCAAATGATGACATTTTTTACTACAATGAGTCAGTTCTCTGTGTTTTAGATCGGCTCCTGTCGGTCTCTGGTCATTAAGCTCAAATGGGCCTCAACAGCTTTAATGAGTTTTTACTTGTTCCATAATGGACAAAGAAAAATGCAAAAGGTCAGCTCATCACTGCTATTGTTATTAAAAAAGCAGCTCCTAGATAGCTGCCCTTTAAGAAGCTATACTTCTATGTTATCATCACACTATCCCTGAATTAGCAACCAACGTAATACTGAGAAATAGTGTACCTTACATTCCAGCTTTGATTAAATGAAAAGTGTATATGTTTACTCAAATATTGGTGAATATGGCAAGCGTATATTTGATTTGTTAGGATGCTTTTTATGCTATTTAAAGCAAAGCCTGTATTTGCAAAAAATAAAAAATGGACCCGTGCAGAAGTGCATCCAGATGTTTTAGGTTTAGCTTTAACTGCATGTATTGCAGATAGCAGTTGGTTGGGGGAGACGTGTGTGTGTGCGCGTGCGTGTGTGAGACACCAGCAGCATCTGATTATCCTTAGGACAACTGGACACACGTGACTTTCTGATGAATTTTATGTTTTACCGTACAGTTTTCCAAAGATGGCAGTGAGTTCTCATGTCTGGCAGATTCATTGACTTTTAGCATGAGGGTGCATTTATTCGAAATAAAATACAGTAGCAGTGGAGGTAATTTAACACAGTTTGTCAGGAAGGAAGAGAATTTAGGACATATCTTTAGAAGGAGCTGGAGAATTGGGACATAGACAGAATATCTCAGAGTTGCCATGGGTACCAACAGAGAGGAAACAGGAGTCCCTGTAGTGTAAGCATACAGTGCTTGTAAAATTCTCCAAGGCATTTAACCTGAAGGCCGTCAGGAACACTTCCTCCAGTAGGCACTGCAATGTGCAACAATACAGATAATGATAGGAGCCACCGAATGTACTGTTACATCACTTCACAGTTTCCCGAATGAGCCAGTGTTAATTGGACGTGTTTACTTAAAATGTTAGCCCTGATCGTTTCATTGTGCACTGCTAGATTTTCTCCCAACCCTGCTGTGTTTTTTTTTGTGTTACCTTAATCAGGAATAAACTAGAAAATTGCTTGAATTCATTCATCCACATTTTGGGGAATTTGTTACTCATAATTGTTGGAAGCAGGCTTATTTAGAAAGTGAGGAAAGGGTGATGCAGTAATGTAATTTGTGTGTAACCATGTTTAATGCTTTGAGGTCAAGATGTCCTTTGTCCATCCTTTAAATCAGCATCAGTAATGGTATCAGTGCACATGAAGGCGTGACTGATGGCTGTATCCCATCATTGTGAGTCAAGTGTATTGCGGAATAGCCCAAACAAGTGAAAAGCAGTGAGTAGCCATCCACAACTGTGAGGCTGAATGGGCGGATTCAGAGCCTCGAGCTCAGCAGTTTCATCATTTAGCGTGTCTTTGACTTAAAAAGGTAGCATTTGTTCATTGAGCAAAAAAGGAGCAAAACGTGTTGAACTTTTCCTAAATAAACTTTGGAAAACTCTAGTTAGGAAATATGGACAGGTGTGGCAGTGGGATTTTTCCCTTGAGAAAGTTTGGTTTTCTATCTACATCTACAAACTGTTTAGTGAAGAATTTAGGCCAAGGCTTAGACTAAAATAAGAATGCAATGATTTGCAAGTCTTTTAAACCCTATATTTCATTAAACCAGTCCAAAGAAAACAAGTGGGATATACACTCACTGGTCGCTTCATTAGTTACACCTGTTTAAATGCTGGATAAAACAAATATCTAATAAGCTAATCACACAGCAGCAACTCACTGCATGTAGGCTTTTATCAAGATGACTTGCTAAAGTTCAAATCAGGTGTCAAAATGATGGAAAAAGGTGACTGAACATGCCGTGTTTGATGGTGTCAGTGGTCTGAGTATTCAGACCACTGACACCATCAGTGGTCTGTAACTGCTGATCTGCTGGGATTTTCCAACACAACCATATCAAGTGTTTAAAGAGAATGGTCTGGAAAAGAGAAAAAAATCCACTGAGTGAAAAATCCAGAGGAGAATAGCCAGACTGCTTCGAGTTGATAAGAAGGCAGCTCAGAGGACCATCTTGAAGCTGATGGGCTACAGTAGCAGAAGATCACACTGACAAGACAGGAAACTGAGGTTACCAGTTCCACAGACTCACCAAAATTGAACAACAGAAAATTATTAAGAAGTTGCCTGGTCTCGATTTCTGCTGCACCATTCAGTTGATAGATTCACAATTTGACTTAATCCTGACAACATGGCTTTTATCGACAGGTCAAGGTGGTGGTGTAATGTATTTTCTTGTTTCAGTGAGTTCACTGTACTCAAATGCTATCCACAGTCACCAGATTTCAGTCTAATACAGGATCTTTGGGATATGGTGGAGTTGGACATTGTCTCTGACATTGTCATTTATATATAGACCAAAATCTCTGAGGAAAGCTTGCCTCAAAGAATTAAGGCAGTTTTGAAGGCAACACAGCGATTCAACACAGTACTAGTAAGGTGTAACTAATGAAGTGACGGGTGAGTTTATATTCTTTTTCAGTTATCTTAATTTTATTTATATTTTCTACATAGAGTGCTCTACAGTGCATTATATCAATGTTATATGGTACAGTGTAACACTTTATCACTTTACGTCATTTTTACTTTCATACTACCTGAAGAATATTTCAAAGCAGTCTTTTACTGATCATCAAAGGAAGGTAGAAAGAAATACAGTGTTGAATGACTCATGGGCAGAAAGAAAAAATTGATGGTCTATATAATGGAGAGACAGAAGAAATGACGACTGACAATGAGAAACTGAGAGAAATGGTATGATACAGCAAAATGGAAGCTGTCATCATTGTAACATGGACTCATAAAAAAGGTCCGACACGTCGATGGCACACACACACTTATTACATCGGGCATAAAAGTAAGCAGATGGCCTATATGTGGAAGATGGATAGGTGTTTCATTTTTAAGAAGACAAATACTTATCAATTAATTATCTTATGTTTTCTATTTGTTTTTCTCATTGACTTAACTTGTATATTTTTGTTTCCACAACATAAAAGACTCTTTTATTTTTTAATGTTTTTTTGTTAAAGCCTATAATTACACTCCCTGTGATTCAGTTTTGTAAACAGTAACACAGAAAAAAGTCCAAAGGGGATGAATACTTCTTTTTTTAGGAACCGTGTCTGTTCGTGTGTGTATGCGTGCCCAGAAATGCTTGTGAAATTCAGCAGCTGAGATGAAAGGCCATTTGCCTTTGAAGAGAGGCCCATATCAGATATCTTCACTTCTCTGCATACTGCTTAAAACCATATTCCTTTTTCCTTTTGTCATTAAAAAGAAATTTGGCTTAATTTAAAAAATATATATATATTTTCATTCTTACTTTAGAAGAATATGGCATTGTGTGTCACTGTCCTGGTGCATGTTGTACTGGTGCAAATGTTATTTTTTACATAAATACTTCTCTTCCACAGTTGAAACTAGCTAAACTATAATTATTCCATTTGTTACAGAAATGTAGATACATGCGCTAAGACAAGTAACCAATTTTATATTTCCCTAAAGAGTTGTAAAGAACACAAAAATGATTGGAATAATTATTCAGCTTTATTTCATCCAACAGATGATATAGACATGCCCAAGAGTTACATTCAATAACTTTAAAAATGTGGGAAAACAAAAACTATATTTTCCCACGTCAGTCTATTGCAATAAGGTAAATGAATGACGGAAACATCTCAGTGAGGCTTGAGACCAACATCAAATATCTTTATTGATAAGAAGAGAAAAACGTTTGCAGAAGGCTCTTCATCGCATCGCTCTACGAATGCCCGTGTGCACAGCTATACTGTCAAATACGCATGGGGACGCACACTGGCACACAATAAACCACGGTCCAAGCTATTAAAAAAGCAATTAGTTCTTGGCTTCATACGTGAGAATCAAGTAGATTATAGAATGAGAGGTCTGCAGAGGGTTGTGAAGGAGAGAAGGGAAAATATAGCCTCTACACCTTTGAGCTGTGAAGATTGTGCCGCTATATGTGAAAAGAAGAGGAAGATAATAAAAACAGGTGGCTGTGTTATTGGAAAGGACAGAGATATAAGATATTTATTTAATCCATATATAAAATACATAGAAGAATGGAAATGGACTGTTACTGCTAAATCAGTCAAATCCAGTTTTCAGAACTGGAATCTGTTTATAGAAAAACAATAAAGGACAAGTATTTTTAATTTTGTGCTTTTCACATGTTGATCATAGCTGCCGTGCAGCATAAAATTAAGGTCACATTTCTTCTTTCTGGTGCCCAAAGGACAATTTGTATATACTTAAATTCTTAAAGGACTGAATTGATAATGTACTAGTAAATTTAATTGAATCAATAGTTAGTGGCTGTAGTGAATAAGATATAATGACAGCGTTTAGCTCATTTGTCACATGCAAACACATCTACCTCTACAGTGCCTGTAATGTGGGAGGAGAAATTGTTATTCATTTATCCATTTTTACCCTTCATTTTTTTCTTTTCTTTTCTTCTTTTAAATACAGGGTTGATGGAGTCTAATTAGATATAATTACATTTCTATTATCATTCAATAAGTGCCAAACACTTTTGGGATTACCAAGAAAGTTGCTACCTGGAAGCACTCTTTTCAGTGATTAGGTTTCTCCATGTTTGGTTTTGTCTATTTTTACTCTGAATTCAAATAGAAGCAGGTAGCAGAGCAGTTTGGTTATAACAGAAGCATGAGTTAATGGAACATAAGGAATTATTTATTGTAGTATTTTATGGTATTTATGGTAATTATGACTTCCATAAATTTTCACGTTACTTTGAAGTTATTAGGCTGAGAGAAATCGGTGCAAATGTAAAAACATCAGCTGCTATTACCTCATTAGGATCAGTTTTCCCCTTTGATGTTACGCTGTACCATTTACAATCCAAATACTGAAATTATACTATCATTCTCTTAACAGGTTTTCATATTTTTACCAGAATATTACTATATTGTCAAATATTTTCTAGCGTTATTAATAAATAAATCATTGACATTAATAACAAGCTATTACCTGGTTATTACTTTGTAATTACTTGGCAATACTTAATGAAAAGGTAATAATGAAGTAATTACTACTTTATTAATCTAATTATCACTGTTTCATCACGATATTACCAAGCTGAATGTAAGCCAGATAAGGTTCAGTTAGTATTAACTCTGAATTCTCACTGTACATTTTTGCATATGTCTAAAATACGGGTAAAGCCAGTAAGAGAAAAGCTGGCCTAAGACACAGACTGAAAATCCCAGTTGTGCAAAAAAAAAAAAAAAGTCCAAGCAGTAATGCAGTCTAGAACAACCAGACATATTTCAAATATCTTAACATCACTGTCTGCAAATATCTCTCGAAAGTACGTCAAAAATGTTTATTAAATGGTTTCTGTTGCATAAAGCGCATAAACTTTTTTGGGGCAAACTATTTTCCGCCAAATCTTTGTCTAGAAAAAACTCTTGTCTTTAGAGAAAACCCCTGCTCGGCACAGTCACACACACCTGGGGTGCAACCTAGCCTGTCAGACACAGAAATTCACCGCCTTACTGATGCTAGTAACTTTTTGGTCTCTAGCCTGTGGCAATGATTCTGTTTGGATTGTAAACCTAGTGGATTTTTGTCAGATGTTTAATCATTTACAAACATGCTAAAAGTGAGTATGTCTAAAGTTTTGTCTAAACTTTAATAATTAAAGAGCGGACACAGTTTGACATCAAGTTGAAACCTCAGAAAGTAAAAACAGATGGATGAATCAAATCAGTTTTTTCCAAGTGGATCTGGAAGTTTTAAAAATGTAAGAAAACAAAAGAAGTGAAACAGTGACATTTTTCGACTTCAGCATGAACAGCATGAACGTCAGTACCGTGCCTCACCACAATTGTTTGTTTTAATGATAATTAATTTGTTCTTTAGGAGATTTGATCATGAAAGTTGCTTTAACTGTGTCTCTTTTTAGACTTGCTTGCAGACACATAGGCAGTGCTGACATTAACTTGTATGAAGCCATAGTGTTTTCGTTATCCATCCATCCATCCATCCATCCATCTTCTTAAAGCTGGAGCCTTTACCAGGTGTCACTTGGCTAGAGGCATGTTACAGTCTGGACAGGTCACCAGTCCATCACAGGGCTAAGGGTCAGTTTTTCTTCATCCCATGTTTGGATAGTGGGAGCAAGCCGGATTACCGGGAGAGAAAACCCAGGACCTATCAAATCCTACGCAGAATTTTCAAACATTTATATAAAGTAGAATGTCAGGTGAAAGCTTTTCTCTTGGAGGAACCATAGAAAATGTTACCTTGGCAACTTTTAGATACCTTACTTCATACATTTTACATAATACTGTCAAAAAAACCTTTATTCTTTTGTTACAGTCTCTTCTTCCACTTTTCTCCTGTTCCCTACCCACACACCCCTGCGTTGGTAGGGAAATTAAATGAAAATTGCTAATGGTAATTCGCAATTTTCATTTATCCATATGAGTATTTTCTACAATAGCAACTTGGCTCTTGCACTGTGAGACAGTTACATCGACTTTACTCACAGAACGAACTTTGGAAACCAGGCCACCATTAGCCCAGTGTTATCTTCGAGCAATTATATCTAAACATATGGTCATGCATTCGTTTGTTTTTTTTTTCTTCTCAATAATCACACCCCCATGTAGCACATTGAAAGCCATTAATGACTCTTGGTTACTCATAGTTGTCTCCTTTGAGCATATTTAATCATTGTGGGAGGACAGAGATTAAGCCTGAACACACATACGCTGAGACATGTAAAGGGTCTAGTTATTGCTTACCCAAAGTATGAGAATGAGATGTGACTTATGAGCTAGTGTCTATGCCCATCTTATTGCTATTACCCAGAAAACTTGGTTGAAACCCAGACGCCCCCTCCTTGGACGCCACAAACCTAACCATTAATGGATGGATGTCGATGGTTAGACAGACTCCTACAAAGTGAGAAATATAGATCATACTTTTGCAAAGTAGGAATTACGAGCATCTGTCTTTGTTAAAAAAAAAAAAGACAAATAATATTTCAGCTTTAATCTTGGAACTATTTTTCAGCAATGACTAGATGTCAAGAAAAGACCGCCAGGCGATGGTTTTTCAACGTCAAAACGATTGCTGGATGTGAACCAAGGACGTGTCTGGTGTTTGATATATTCCCTCTTTCTCTGGATGTTAGACAATTGTGCAATTTTGGTTCCAAACAGCGTGTATGTTTGTGGCACCACAATTTTAAATTTGCCGTTTTAGGTTGTACAACAATCTGTCGTCAGATGATACATGACCGTTCTGCGCTAGAGTGTGTGCGCGCATGTGCTTGTGTTTCTCGCTGACACATGTCGCTGTGAAGTCAAATGACCAGAAGGTGCAGGGGTTCATTGAACACAGGCAGGGCAATGAGATCACACACGCAACTTCAGCGTGCAGTAGAGAGAGCATATTAAATCAAGTGCACATTCAGTGTGGCGCTGGCTCAAACACACATCAAGATGTTTCACATGCTTACACACATGCCAGAGAAAATAAAGGCACACTCACTCTGAGCACAGGGTGGTCTAACCGGGCCTCTGGTGATTCAGGACAGATTCGGGACACTTTGGGTTCATTAGTCAGACCAAAGTAGGACATATACCTTTAGAACTTAACTCTCCTCTGTTCTTCTCTCTTTTCTTCTTCCTCCCTCCTACTCATTCTCCCCACCTCTCTTTTACAGTCTTCTGTTTTCTCTCTTTCTTCTTTTGACCTCCCACTTTTTTCTTCTCTTTCTCCCCTCATGTGTATGATCTTTTTCCCTTCTTTTTTAAAAGTTTCCTTTTCATCTGCACGAAACATAGGGCCATCTGTAGCAGCTCTATCCCTCTCTTTGTTCTCTCCAGCTTCATCCCCCTCTGATAACTCTCTCACTTCACTCTTTTTCCTTCTCAGTCTGTGAGATACACTAGTGGACGCATATACAAGCCCTGAGTTTGATCTGAGACAATTTGCTGCAACATTAATGAAAGCATAAACTCACATGAATATTGATGAGCTATTCTTTTGCAATCTGCACATTCCGGATAGCCTAAAGGCAAAATAGTAAGACACATCCACGCGCACACCCTCACACACACACAAAACCCACAAAGATGGAATATTTCACTGACAAATGTTGCAAATTAATATTTAGTGACATGGAATTTGAAATTGTCAGGGTTTCTCATGTCTTCCAACTCTTAGTAAGGCCATTCTGTCTACTTAAACACACATACACTCTTTTTAGTTGTAACCACACACACATACGATAGCTACAGTTTCTGTTGTATTCGCACGTAGCTGTTCTCTTTTTTTGTCCTTTAATGTCCTCTCCTTGTATCTCCTGTTCTTTGTGTTGATTTTATTTGTCCGAAAGATCCATTCATCTGAAGAATCGTATTCAGTGAAAAGGTTAGGTGTTAGTGTCAGCTGTAGTGTTTTTGACCACTTTTTTTTGGCCTTTTTCAGCTTTATTTGATAGATACAGTGAAGAGAGGACAGGAAAGCGGGGGCAGAGAGAGAAGGGGGAAGACATGCGGCAAAGGGCTGCAGGTCGGACTGGAACCTGGGCCAGCCGCTCTCAGCCGTATGGCATGTAGTCGCCCGCTCAACACACTGAGCTAAACCGGCGCCCTGCTGTAGTGTTTTTAATATGAAAAAAATTAAGTGAACAATGGTGCTGTTAATTGTGATTAATTGCTTCTTTTGTCTTCAAATTTTGTACATCTTAAATCATACAGTTAGCGACCTGACCAGTCACTCAGCGACCTGCTGCTAAAAGCAAGGTGCTATAGAGAAAAATGTGTATCCCTTAACCGGTTGGCAAGTGTTTGCTATACCAAAATCACAGACATTGCTTTGGGTGCTAGCAGATTGCCACAGTTGCCCATAGTTTGCATAGAAAGTGCTACAGGCACCCCTACCGAGTGGTAGGGTAACTCAGAAAAGTGCAGTGCAAACCGAAAACAGAGAACGCTCAACTTCAGTGAAGTTTGCTCCTTTTGAAACATGTTGGCCACAGAGTTAGGAAGGTATAACTTTTACTTGGAAATGCATGGCAATCTGCTAGCAACCAAAGCAATCAGAAGGAGATCTTTGGTGCAGCGCTCTCTTTGTCATTTAGTTCACTTTGAGACAGCCAGAAATTACTTGTTGACACAAGTAGTTGCTGACAGGTCTGTGTGACTGGAACCAAATGTAGATTTAAAGATTTATATCTTCTATTATCCCTAAATCTAATAGTGTTTTCACCTGAATGTGCAGTGGTTTTTCTTTGACAGTGCAGCTAATTTAATACTGAATAAATGCTGGGTCTCAGTTTATGATTTCCATCTGGAATTAGTTCAAAACTGTGGCTAAATGTTATCTAAAAGACTGATGTTAGATAGCAGGTGGCATCCAGCCCATGTGTTATCTGAAGTTAGTTTGCAGTTTGATGTTTAAATGTACGGCAATGAACATGTCGACAGTTTATAAACATCATGGCCTGTCTGCATCCATAAAAATATAACTAATAACAGACTACAGAACTAGAAATAGACATAGCCAAGACAAAAATCAGGATATGCTCTGCCCTGCAAGAAAGACTGGAGCATAATGCACTGCAAGCTAGCTTAATGCAGCTGTTGCTCTTTTTTGTCTCATGTTTCCATATCTTACCAGAAGGATTGTTCTGCTCCTGTTATCAGTTTTAAGCATTGGTCCAAGAACCCTACATAACTTATATTTGTAGTCAGCTTTACCCAGAAGTAATAAAAAAGAACTGCTGCATTATTAGTTTTTTCCCCCTCCTAATACTGAATGTGTGATTTATTTATTTATTTATTTTTACGGCACAAAGGCACTCCGTCTCCAATTTGTGTCTTGCGTCTCGTTTCTTTTTTGTAATTCTCTCTCTTCCATTGTATTCTAGGTACGCTGACATGACTGTTTGTTTTCTTTTTTAATTATTCACACACACATGATATTTGACGATTGATGTTTTGTGAAGCGTGCTTATTGACTTTCTTGCTTAAAATTAGATGAAAAAGATCAATACCACTTTTATGTCTGTTTGCTCACATAAGCAGCCCACCTGCTTCCCAGCACCTTTAAATCTCCCTAATTAACTCATTTTATCATGTTTGTTTAATCTGAACAAAAAGCAAAGAGCAAAAGTGGCACGGCGGGGTTTTAAACAGGACTTTATCTGATGTTGCGGTGATGTTTTCACCATTAGGTTGCCAAGGCAGCAGCACATTTTCAGAAAATGCAGAGCTGTTACCTGAATATTGACCATTTTAATCTGGGCTTTATTATGTTTGTGTTCATATGTATACAGACAACCGTAAGTGATGGAAGTTTCATTACATAGTTAATTTGGTGCTTCTCAAAGAAATAAGTAGAAAGAAGGGTGCTCCATCAAAAAACTGTGGCTGTGTGAATGTTTCCTTTGTGTGTGTGTGTGTGTGTGTGTGTGTGTGTGTTTGTGTTTTTCCATTTGATGGCAGTTGCAAATGTGGGAAATTGTCTTTCTGTGCTGGGGGCTGTTTTTGCCTTCACATATCAAACTTTTAAAGCCTTTTTAAAACTCCAGGGCAGTCTCATCAAAAATCAAATATGGGTCTAATTTGTTTTCATAAAAGATTACAGAATTCAAACTCTAGTTGTAGATCGAGAAAGTGAAAGTGTTTACACACAGCCTGTAGTTAATAACTTCATAAACTGAGAGGCAGTCCACCTCAGTTAAAATGTAATTTTAGCCCTGTCCTCATAACTTCAGGGGAATCTAACGACCTTTCAGAAACACTGTTGTTCAAACTTTGCGGCTCTGCTCAATTGTGTGTGTTTGTGTATGTCAGTCGGCGTCTTTGTGCATGCCTCCAGTTCTCTTTCCTCAGCGCTTTTTGAGAATACAATGAGGATAATTAATCACAGAATGAATCTCTGTCCTTTCATTCCTTTGTTCTTTTTCTTACACCAGTAATGTTGTATTCACGCACAGCCATTCCCTTTCAAGTCCTTTATTGTCCTCTGCTTGTGTCGTCCCTCTGCCTCTTTCCTCATTCTGTGTTCTCTTTGCTGCTCTTTCTCCTTATGTTTAATAAGTAAGGAGAGACGTACAGTGTTGGATTTGAGGCCCTCAGGTACTCAGAGAGATGTGACAAGACCTTTTTCTGATGCACAAACCGGCAAACATACTTAGCCTCCACAGCGCAGACTCACAGATGCACAAATCTAGTGCAGAACTTTCACGATTTATACATGAACGCCAGGGGTCACTGAAGGCCACATGTGTTTTTCTTCTCTCAGTCGTCTACCTTCGCTTTTTCTTTGTATCCGCTGAGATATTTGATATGCGATAATAAATTGATTAGCCATCCAGCTGTCAGATTTCTTCAGTTTTACACATATTTCTAAAATACAGCTCTATTTCCATTTTCTTTTCAAATAAGGTGATTTTTGAGCCAAATGTCATTTTTTTGAGGCAGCAAATAACCAGTCCAATTTTTAAAATTTATTTATTTATTTTTGTGCTCGCTCTTTTCACATTTGTATAAATAGAGTGCATTTTGTGTTTTCTAGCTACTTCAAATTCAGCTCTTGTTTTCCTCAAATTTAGGGTTGGTGTACTGTGGCTCCCTGCAGATAATCTTCCCAGTGAGGCTGGCTGGTCTAACTGCTATGGAATGGGTAGTGATTTAAATAGTGCCTTTTAATGTATCTGCTGATAACAAGGCTAAAAATGGGACACGGTGCAGAAACAATGACAACACCAATGTAGAATGTAGGCTAATGATCTCTGTGGCTTTTATAGGAGAAAAGATTCAATTATTCAGAACAAAAATAGTTCATTAAAACATAATTAGAACAAAATAACTTTTGCAAACTCATTTTCTGTGCCCAACCTCATTTGGAAAATGTGTCTCATTTGGAAAAATTATGTCTTTCTGGATTCTTTCCAGGAGCTCTGGAATTGCAATTCTGCTCCGTTTATCCTGCTAAGAGTTCCTTAACAGACACGAATTTCTACCACAAATCTCTTCTCAAAATCCGAGCATTAATTATTTATTTTCCTGTCGGTGTGGCCACATTCCCACATCTGCCAGTGAAACAATATTTGGTTCTCTGCCAGCGTGTGGCTGCTCTAGCTCATCAGGCACAGTATGCCAGTCTGTGGCATCTGTCTTTAACAATCAAAAAAAGCACGGGTAAATTCATTATACGCGTGTGTTTGTGTTCAGTGCACAGTTATAAAGCTTTTATTATCCTTTGAAGCTCCACGTGCTAATAATCTGCCTCCTTATTCTGCATTTTTTGGCAAATGTGATAAGTAGCTAAGTAACCTTTGTACATAAGTGATGGGAGAACGCTCGATCGCCCTCCTTTTTCCTTCTCTCTCTCATCGAGTGGAGTGTGGGAGCAGCAGGGCAGTCAGTTATTTTCAATGTGATGACACAGGTGGCAGATGCAGTGTTATCATCAGGCCTCCCAGACGTTTAATGGAAAATCTACCTATTTCTTCTTCCTCTTTGGAATTCTCTTCATCCATCATTTTTCCCCTTCACCCTCACCTTTCCGATTTCCTGTATTCTTTCAGCCCACCTGGGTTGTCACACGGAGCAAGATGAGAAACTGGGAAAGGAACTCATCAGCAGAGGCAACTGACAGGAGGGTGGGAGGGTGTGTGTGTGTGTGTGTGTGTGTGTGGCTTGGTGCACACCTCTGCCATCATCTTCATACTCCATTACTGCCCACAATTGTGTTGCAGGACACACTGCGGCCTCACACAATATTTATAAAGCTGCACATCTCTGTAAAGATGTCCAGACTCGCACACTATCAGCACCACCGCTACAACTTCTAAGTTCTCCCACATGATGTATCGCTCTGACAGTCCTCAGCACACTGTCATTATTACAGTCTTCATTATTTTCCTTACTGTCAGTCTTTGATCTATTCTGCTAAACTGTCAAGCCACCATTCTTTATTGCAGACTTTAGAACTCATATTTTTGTTTGTCTACATTCATCACATGCACAATGAGTCATTGATAAATGACTCCTGGAAAAAATTAAAACCAACCACTTTGCCAGGTCCCCTATGCATAAATTACATTATTGGAGTAAAAGAAGAGAGACACTTTGCTTTTATGCTAAATCGAAGCATTGCCAGCGTTGCCAAATAGGTTGATAGTATATGTAATTGAAGCAGCACTAACGCTTTTTTGATCCAGTGACTGTTGAGTGAAACTGGGAGAGGATGGATGCTCTGTACGTGCTTGCAGGAAATGACATATAAGTGAGCATTTAGGCAGATAGGTGTGTATGTCTGTGTGAGTTGGCCGGAGGAGAAAATATTTTTGCCTGATGACATTTTGAGAATTTAAATCTGCCATCCTGAAGATGTTTCTTGTGCGGACGAAGGGGTGTGAAATAGCCAAGTTTAAACACTTACAGAGCTTACTGAGCAGTGCAATAAAATGTGTAGTGATTAATCGCCATGCACGCCGGCTCTTTAAGGGTTACAGTACAAGCCTTGGGCATATAGGAAGACAGTACAGCTTTCACACCCCCGCAGCCTCGAGGGTGAGACTGATAGAAGAATGATAGGCCTACGGTGCTAGCCTGATTAAGGTGGAATAATCCCAGGTCTTCTGCCAGGTCTCAGCGAGGAAAAAAAGGATGTCAGACCAACAGAAGGGACACTGCAAAGAGTCCAGCTCTAGGTATGGCCAGGAATCCTCATTTTGAGGAAAGCCCCTGGTAATGCAATGCTGTCAACTTAGTTTGACAACCGGATAGAAGTTCAGTGAAATGCAGTTTGGGAATAGTGGGTTAGCACTGACAGCAAAGTACACAGTAAGTAAGTATTGTGCACTTACAGAGTGAGCAGTAGTGACAGCTTACAGGAAAGTATTAGGCACAGAGTAATGGTGCATAGATCACAGTCTCTGCAATAATTAGACAGCATCAGTGGGGACCATGTTGACACCCGGAGGGGGCAGCCAAGTGCAGCAATCAATCCAACTGGAGAGCATAAGGAGAGATACTTTCATATACAGGAGAGAAACTAAAAATCAGTCAGTTGCGGATTTTATGTTTTTTTGCTTACAACCAAAAAGGTAACGAAATAATCCTCCCTGAGCCACAATTAATAGCGGCAGGACATGATGAGCATGCAAGCCCCGGCAATTATCTCAAATATAATTGTGGTCTTGTTTAAACTAAAACCACTACTTCCCACCACATGATATATGTTGAGGTGTTGGTGTACATGAGCTAGCCTTTATGACTTTTACTGAAGCATTTCATTGGGAAATAAAGCCTTTTATTTGTGTGGATACCAATGGGAACTAGAAATTGGCATTCACACATAATTCCTCCTGAGGAGTGAATGTTCCGCTCCACCACGTTGCTTTCTTGCCTCATATCGATGCCACTGTTCTAACATTGACCATGGCTCTGCATTTCCTAATTACCTCTATTGTCTACTGTAACTTCGGGTCAGTGCTGGCATCTTTTATTCTCACTTTGTCCCCTAGAGTACCTCTCATCTATCTGACCCATCTACACTTTGGCCTCTTCTCTGTTCCTTTGTTGTTTCACCACCTGTTTTAGCACCATGTCATCCCCTTGCCTTTTTTTCTATGACCCCTCTTTTCTCCCTATTTTAGCTCCTTATTCTATCTTTGTCTTTTACCTTTTCCTCGGACATTTTTGTCCTCATTTCCCCTCTATATCTCCTCCTAATTCTCTACCATTTCAGTCCGCTTCACGGTTTCATTTTCATTTCTTCACCCCCACTATTCACCCTCACTCGTTTCCTCCCCTCATCTTTACTTGTTCACTCCCTTTGCTTTTACATCCCACTCCTCTTGCTTGTGGTTCTGGGCAGTGTTCACCAAGCATATTGGCACATGCTGGTGGTCGATGAGTTTTGCCATGATTACACGCACACACACGCAAGACACATGCCTATGTGCCTGCACGCACAGACCTGTTGGAGATGGTGGTTGATGAGCAATGCCAGACTCTCAGCATCCATGCCTAGCAGAGCTGCTCAAGAAACCTCATTAGGCCTCCTGTCCGCAGCATGGTACTGGCTTCGGTACTCACCAACCCGCTTCTTTTTTTTTTTTTGCCCTGGGAGGAATTTGAAGACCTAGCTCTATGCACTTTTCAACACCCACAATCATAAGTAGTGAAACAGAATCACTGATCAGACCCTTGTTCTGCAACTCCAGTATTTGGCGGTGATCACATCGGAGGCCTTTAAACTGATGTGAATGTTGATGGTCCCATTCCCTGCAGTGATCCAGATCACTTAATCAGTGAGACGAGTTGCCAGGCAACACATAATGTCAGTCAGTCAACTAATACAAGCAGCGGCATTTCCTAACAACACCAAAAACAAAGGAATCTAAAAATCAGGCCGATTGGTTCATTCATGAAAAGTTTCTCTCTCTGTAGCATTTCTATCAGTGTTTCTAGTTGCTTTAAAAGGTTTATGGCTACTCAAAAAGTCATCAGAGAACACTGTAGATTAATTTGCATTATGATTACACAGTGTTTGCTGCAATTGTCCTACTCTCCCCAGTTGCTTAACAGAACTGTGTGCTGAAAGTTATAGTGACATTTTTTGATCAGATAAGCAAACTTCCTTTGTGCGCATTAACACTATCATAATGACAAGCAAGCCAGTGGACAGATGATCTTGAATATTACAGTCATCAAGCTAGTAGTTGTGTACTCGTAATGGTTTATGGGGCATTCAGATATGGTTACAAGTTGCAACTTTTCCCTGAAGCCAAGTTTGTTTTCTTTCCCAAATTTGCAAAATAGGCAACTGATGACTAAGCTTTAGACACTGTAATATATTCAGGCCTTCAGCCACACTGATATGCAGTGAAGCTGCCCTGCCTAAGATATTGTAAATCTAAATATTTATCAAGTTACCGACAGACAACCCTCTTTGATATGGGCTGCAGCAGTTCAGTGTGTCGGGATGCTGTTACTCAATATAACATCAGCCTAAAGTCGATAATTTTACAAAAGCACTGTGACGGCATTGAAGATTGGTGGGACTGTGAGCCGATTAGCTGTGCAGTGCATCACATTAGTGGTCTGCCTCTCAGTATGCGCCTCTGTTGGGAAGGCCCAGGATGTGACATTCAGCCAACTGGTTGGCAGTGTGCTGCAGTGTGGGTTGGAGTGACAGCTCAACTTTAGTCCCCTCTTATTCTCCATCTTTCTTCATCATCTCAGCCCCATACCCACCCCAACTGTCACCGCCTAGAAGGGGGAGAAAACTTTTCCTACCTTCAATCTCTCTCTCTCTCCTCTCTCGCTGTGGTCTCCAGACTGCAGTAGCAAACCATCAGTCCTCCAGCTGTCAGGTTCTATTCAGCCTGGCTGCCACTGGCACTCTTAACCAGCAAGTTACATAACAAAAGAAAGAGAGAATAGAAGGGACTAAAGAACGGACAGAGTGGGTAATAAGGTGAGAAATAAGAGAAGAAGGGAGGTCAAGAGGGGGGACAAAAGGTGAGAGACAAGTAAAGAATAACAATGCGTGGAAAGAGAGCATATTTGGCGACTATTATCATGCATCCTGGGATGGTCCACAAACTCAGTGTATTTTGCCAGCGGTCCAGAGCAAGCTGTCAGAGAGGTAACCTCCAAAATGCAAATAATCGCACAGTTGAAAGCATTAGCGTTCACTGAATGAGAAATTAAACTGAAACGTGGGACTGAGCAGGCACTGGCAAAGAGTCAAACGCTGGGTAAACCTATTAAATGTTCAACTGTTAAAACTTATAGCTTAATTAAAAGACTCCAACAACAGAAAAATTCCATTCCTGTTTTAAAATTCATCTAAACTAATTTAAACGAAAGCGATATATATATAAAATCTTATTTACACGTTTTGCCATGTCCTCTGCTGTTCTTACTGCTATTATTATGTGGATTTGCTGCCCATCTTTTGAATAAAAGTTCAAGAGAAGTGAGCGGCAGAGCGAGAGAGCAGTTCGAAATTGGGAAAGTTGTGTAGAGAAATGGTGTGGAGAGACGAGGATCAGAGGGGAGACAAAGAAAGAAGACTAATCTGAGTGAGGGAAAGCAAGGCTTGCAGCTACAAGCTGTATAAGAGATTCACTTCCTTAGGGGTGTATGTATTGATGAAAACCAGCATCTTCAAAGTAAAGGTAGGCTATGGCCTTGAGACACCAGCCCAGGCTTAGTTTCACTCCTCGTTTGATTGTTGATTATTTATCCAGCAAAGTGCCTGAGGAGAGTCTTCTTGCACACACCTTGTCTGTGAATATTCAATATATCTATCAGGGCATAGGAAATGCTAGTTAGGGCATTGTGGGATTTCATGAGTGCTGACATCATGTTTCTCAGCTTGTCTGACCTGCTTCGATTACTACTCCACTTTCAAACATGGTTGTAAATCTATGGCTAGTATGCATGAGGACTGGTTTGTTGTAAGCCTCAGTGCACTTTATTCTCTTTTTTAAATCCCATAATAAGGGTCCATTTTACTGTTTTAAGGATGTTTCCAACTCCTCTTTTCCATCACACTGGACATAAATATTCAAGCAAATGTATATGAGACTGTCTAGCATGCTGCACAGGAAAGGTAGGATGGTTTCGGCTACTGCATCACAATTGGAAAATGTATTTGGTTATAGTCTAAATAGGATTTAGAGTACCATCTATGTGGGTGTACTGCACTGTTATTGTATCTGTACCAAACACCCCAGCGTTTCACACATCCAAAGAACCACAGGATTACTTTGTTCAAAGTATGTGGGTGTCACAGAATATACAGAATTCACAGTGACAAAGTTTTGCCTCTCTCATCTCCAAAGCTCCAAAGTTTTGGGGTCCAATGCATTTCATCCCCCTGGCCTTCATTAGAGTTAGGCGTGTGGGTGTCGGGATACTGGGCCGTGGTGTGTGATTGATGGCAATTACATGGGAGTATTTTCCTCACATTGGGCCTGTGTTACACCTGAATGTAGCTTTTACTTTGCTGCAGTGCGAGGCAAGCAAAAGTCATGAAATAAATCTCCCGCACTGGCTCTTCTCCCAATATAAAAATTACCAAGACAGGAGATAGCAAACATTGTATAGGGTTGTTTTAGGGTTTTAAGGAAGTCTTTTATGCAAACTTGGCCCTTACAACATTGCTCCATTCTTCACTGCCCAATAAAAACCGAGCCTGCAGGAGAGGGCCCCCTTTAAATCACTCTGATTTACCAATGACTAGTGTACGTGTGCGTGTGGGTGTATGTATGTGTATTTTTAGGACAGTGTGTGAAAGAGAGACTCTCTAGAGTGTTTGCGCACACACAGGCTGTTCTGTCAGTGGCAAAGAGGCAGCCTGCTTGCCGCAGAGCGTGTACTTGAGAAAGGACACCTGAGTTTGTAAATCTCTCCTGTTCACTTTCTCTGTGCACTTTCCTGTCCGCTCTACTTTTGGTCTCATTTTTCTTTATCTTTGTTTTCAATCACCTTCTCACCAGTCTTCTCATTTCTTCCCTTTCCTTCCTTTTGTTTACTTTTTTGCTTGACCTTTTTTTTCCCCCCTCAAGCATGTCCCTGCTGTGCACTCACATACTCCCAACTTTTACCAGTTTGCTTTTATTTGAGTCATTTTTATTGATTATCTCTAAAGTGTCTGTCCTTCCAATTTAGATAAGAAAAGTCCCTTTGATAGAGAGCATATGTCTCTACAACTAACTCTTGTACTGTGCCTGGTAATTATTTCCTTTAAAGTTGCCTGCCAATTTGTATCTTACTGTTCTCGCTTTACCTTCTGTTGTTTTCTCAAATGACTGAGGGTGGAATAACACTACGGATATTTTTTATAAGATTGGCGATTTAGCCCTAATTAAGTCGTCCCACATAAACCTGCAACACCACAGTAGAGATTCAACGCTGTTGCAATTCCCTCATGTTTTTCACAGCGCCCCGTGTAGAAGATTTGGCTGGAATGAAAATTCTCACTCTTAATTAGATCAAGGAATTCACAAGGAGTCTTGTACTATTTATCCACCCATTAAAGCCCATTAAAAAGCTGAGATGCACTCCCAAAGCTCTTTAAGTAAGTTGTATAGACAATGACAGTGTCTGACATTTTGGCTGAACGTTTTGTAGGGTTTTTTTTCACCATTGGACATGAAAGCATATAGACTGAACAGTTACAATGGAGATTGCTTGGCTTCAGTTCCAATTTTTGAATTCTGAACCCAGTGAGTCTGTCAGCTACTGCTTTTATGTTACTGTATACTGTAGGTGGAGCATTACAAGCATTAGAGACAGGCCGCATGGACAGATTAAGGCTGTAACAGTCTTTTTGTAGTCAACATTTTTTATTAAGCTGTGACTCTTTCCCCAGAATTTAATTGAAAGTCGTTTAAAAAAACAAAAAACAAATCAAATGAAACTCACAAAATCTATTGTTTGTTATTGGTTTGTACTGCTTTCATTTAATACAGTGATTTAATTCAATTCAGTTTTTATTTATATAGCCCCAACTCACAACAGTTGCCTCAAGATGCTTTGCATTCTATGGTAAAGTGCTTTACAATAACAGAGACAAAACCCCAAGAACCCACTATAAGCAATCACTTGGCAACAGTGGGAAGGAAAAACTCCCTTTTAACAGGAAGAAATCTCCAGCAGAACCAAGCTCAGGAATGTAGTCAGTACAAAAGACGAACTGTGACTGAAGGTTGTGTGATTTAAGGATTTTCACATTTTTACATGCTATTTTTTTCAAGCATCCAATCTATTCTGAAAACAGTGGCTGTGTCATATTTGTTATGTATATGCCAGTAAAAAATGGGCATTATTAAAACCAAAAAAAAGGAAAGAAATTCACTTTACATTATCTTCAAGTTCCAGTGTTGAAAATCAGTAGGAAGAACAATTATTTATTTCGCAGCTTTTTCTCTGCGTTTGGGCCTTTCGTCCACACGTAAACGGCGTGAATCACTGAAAACGGAGATTTATAAAAACTCGAGTTTTTGCGTTTAGTGTTGACGAGGAATACAGGGTTCATGTGTGTGCCTTTTTTGACGCCACGCTGTGCGCCACGTTATTGTCTACATGAGATGAATTTCTACAATGGCGGATAGAGACAAAATACTGTTACTGTTAATCTTACTATCTTCAGTTTTTACACGCTTACATATACACACGCAGTTACTGTCCCTCCATTTAGAAAGGCAGAGGCATCATGGTGTAATTATTTTACGTGTAGTTGTTTTTTCCTGTGTAATAATATTCAACATTGCTATCATTTAAAAAAAAAAAATGCCTCTCTGTGCAAAATGGGTTCAAAAACATAAATAGCTGTGAGATACTGTTTGTCCGTGATTTGGACAGGGGGAACAAATCGTGGCAGGATCAGCCTGATATTATTTGTATCCCACGGTAACTTTACCGTATAAACAGCTAACATCGCCAAAATTTCAGGAGTAGTTAGTCATTATAAGAAGTGTTTGTGAACTAAAAATCAAGAATGCGGGATACTGTTTGTCCGTAATTTGGACAGCCCAGCG
>VUQG01017943.1:5992-20574 GCA_015106755.1 Etia nguti
ACTGCTGCATCCTAGATGCATGAAGGAGCGTTTCCGCAGGTCCTTCCTCCCTGCAGCTGTCAGACTGTACAATCAGAACTGCTCCCAACAAACATAGAGGTTTACATCAGCGCTGTAACTATTTGATCAACCGATTCACACTACAACCTGGGTTTTCCCTCTTATCTGTATTTCAGTTTATTTAATTTAATAACTGTACAGTACTCTGTTTCTGGTAACCATTTTCCTTTATGTAAATATGTAAAAAATTGTGTATGTTTCTGTTCTGTGTTCTGTGTACTGTTTTTATATGTGTCTTTCTTGCTGCTGTTACACCCAAATTTCCCCTTGTGGGACAATTAAAGGCTTATTCTATTCTATTCTATTCTATTATAATGCTACACAGAGCGATTTAAGACAACGTTTCTCAGGTGCCATTATTTGTTCCCTGTATGGGCATACAGGGAATTATATATGGGGATTCTAAGTGTCACATTACTTTGGACCTTTCACTTCTTCTTCTAGGTCAAATAAGGTCAGACTTTTATATCTTTTATCTTAAAAACTAGGCACTTCTACTGCCTTGTTTGTATTAGCAACATGTAGGAAACAACACTGTTTATGACATTGTTATGTACGTTACAGTAACAGCTTATAACCATTTCAATACATAACAACATTACCAATAATTTTACTAAACAATGAAATGAATGCTACAAATGTACTACATCCACATAAACAAAAAACAATATATACAAAATAATGTCAAATGTATTAAAACGGGATTCATATAACAAAAGCCTGCATCTTGCACTAGCTTTAAGTGCACTACAAAGCTCCTGGAGTGCTTCTTGCTGTCATTAAAATCTAGTGCTGCCTGCATAAAAAAACGCACAGAAAGTCCATTTCCAATTTAATAACAGTGATGGGGAAAATCTCCTCTACCTTAATGACTTATTGTTTGTATTCTCCGTTGGGCCTGGAATGAGTTTTCATTCATATTTTTCTACATTGCTGCTCATTTCACTGATTTTGGCTGAAAATGGTTGACTCAACAAGATTAGATTATATTGCTGCTGTGGCACTTTATGTCCTATTGTTTACATTTGTTTCCACTTGAGATGTGTGAGAACATTTGATTGCCTTCTCTGTACCAAGCACCCCACTTATAATGAGGCAGAAATAAGAATTGTTTGAGAAATCGTTTAACTCACCCCGTCTCCTAACCTTTTTTCTGAATTTTAAGTGCAGGAGGTGTAAATCGAACAGAAAGAGAAAAGTAATGAAAGATGTTTTTTCTTCTTCTTTTTTTTGAATAATGCTCTCATTACCAGGCAGAAGATGTATCATATTTCTGCCAGGCCCAGTGCAATTTAAAAAGCCACACTGGGCGAGGAGTCATCTCACTTAATTTGCTCTGCATGAATCTTTTTTCGACCTTGAGGAAAGTTCCCCTAATTTGCATCCGCAGCAGTGATCGGTATTCTCGGGGGCTTGGCGGGACCCGAATCGGCCGAGATGAGGAAGCCCCAGAGCCTGCACATTACCTCTCTTGCAAAAGGGCTTATCATCTCCTGGCCAGACACAGTGTGGACTTCATTACACAGTGGACAAAGACCCAAACTAAATATAAGCACCTAGATCCCAAAAGGGAATGACACATATAGAGATGCGTCTAACAGGTTTTTTTTCCAGGAGACTTTAATGTGAGCTGCAAGTGAAGAGGCTGGTTCAGCTCATGATAGATCCTGGCTATCCATCACACTTCAAATAGGATAAAGAGTTGACAGAAATGGAGGCAAACAACTTTTAAAAGCTGTTCTGCTGTTAAGAAGACACAGACACGGTTTTCTGAAGTGACTCACTGCCGACCCATTACATGGATATTTTCAGGGAAATAACGGAGAGTGAACCAGCCCGAAACCCAGTTTATTTATGTGATAAAAGTTTATCCGAATTTTCGGGCTCACAAGAGGCTTTGATGTAAAGTTTACACTTGTATAGCAGTAAGCAGCAACATCCTGGATGACGCTAACACGGTGGCTTTAAGCCGGAAAAAAAATACAGATTTTTAAAGGTGCTTGAATTCACCGGCAAGATCAGTCAGGGTGGGTAAAGTTTTCACCACAGAGGTGCTTCTGAATAAGTTAGATAAGAAAAGTTCTCATTTTTAAAGAGACGACAACACTTACATGTTTCCTCACAATGTCCACATTTCTAATGATAATTCATGCACGTCACTGGCAACAGTTCTCTTCTCAGCTACTGTGCAGTGTGGTAAAAAGGACAGTTCAATCACTTTGACACGCAGCAAATACATTAACCTTCAGGTGTTAATGAGGTGGAAATGACATTTCAAGTTCAAGAAATAAGGTTCCCATTGACTTTTTCCACTGAGAAATAAGAGTAAATGAACAGCAGTATATATAGGTAAGTATATTTACTCATCATCATAAGCAATATGATTGTTAATATTTTTCTAAAATGACCAGGTAAAACATTAAAAACTAAATATTAGGATTTTTCCCTTATGAGAAACCAGCTTTTGTGTCCTGTCTTTAAGACTAACAGTGAGTGTAATACAGTGCGCAGCATTTCCACAGCCAAGGTCAGCGCTCACTCTGGATTAGTGACACTGATCCAACAAAAACACACAGCATGCAGATTAAACACATCATCACAGTGCGACACTCGCTGTGCTGAGTGGATCATTGGCAGTTGCTTCACTGCTGTCTGATGTAATACGAGGCAGGATTGCACTCTAGGGCTGAAGTATGCTAAAGGCCGTCACAAAAAGTTTCCCATGCTGGGTTTACAGCTTTTAACCACACCTTCTTCTCTTACAGAGAAACAAAAGAATATCATGGATGGTTCTTTTGATCTAGAAAACATGTTGTCTGCCAGGTGATATGCACATCGGGGCAAGCAAATGACTATGCAAATTTTTAGTAGCAATAACTGTAGAGCTTCTGTAGAGGAAGTTCTGTCGTACAAAAACTGAAACTGTCATGTAGTTACACAGTTGTACTGGCACTCAAAAGTTCTGGCTCCATAAACTGAATGCTCAGGGCTATAGACCTGCAGCTAAAAATTAGGTTATTATTTATTATTCAATATATTGTTTTTGATTTTTCCTATAAAATAACAACAAAAGATAGATCAATACAAATATCAAAAAGTAGCCAAAGTGATGATATGAACGGGGGTCTGTGAAACTGAATTATAAGCCTAATGCTAACCTCCTTTGACAGAAGGATAGGTTAGCATGATGTGGATGATAAGAGGTTTGACTCTCATCATCCACTGGAGCACAAATGGTAAAATGGTAAATGGCCTGCATTTGTATAGCGCTTTACTTAGTCCCTAAGGACCCCAAAGAACTTTACACTACATTCAGTCATTCACACACTGGTGATGGCAGCTACATTGTAGCCACAGCTGCCCAGGGGCGCACTGACAGAGGCGAGGCTGCCGGACACTGGCGTCACCGGGCCCTCTGACCACCAGTAGGCAACATGGGGTTGGTATCTTGCCTGGAGCCTGGAGCAGCCTGGGATCGAACCACTGACCTTCTGGTTAGTGGCTGACCTGCTCTGCCACTTGAGCTACAGCCACCCCACAAACTGGGTGTCACCATCCCCACAGACACAGCGGCCAGGGAAGCAGAAGAACATCACATCAAGAAGGCCCTGAGTAAATGTAGTTATCCCAGCTGGACATTTGTCAAAGCTGGGAAGGCGCCTAAAGAAAGCTCCAGCCGATCCAGGAGAGAAGGGCAACCGCTACCTAAGCGAAAACCTGTAGTGATTCTGTACATTCCGTACGTTCACATTACAGCAGAAACTGGACGAGAACCTCCTTGAGACCAGCAAAAATTAGTGGTTGCTCAGTGATTGCACTGAATTTTTTGTCTTCAACAATCAGTTACAAGAAATTGTGTTAGTCAACTGGGATGCAAAAACCTCAACCTCTGGGTGACTACGTTTGATTGCAAGTTCACTGTACAGGTCACCTAGTGGGAGGCAACCTGTCTCCAAACAACTCAGACTGACTGCAGTTACTCAGACAGATTGGAGGAGGTTTACAAATAATCACCGTCTAATTTAGCACATGTAGGAATCAGTCTGATTCAGTCTGTGGCAGTGAATGCAACTTGTTTCTCTTTAAAATATGGGACTCTACTGGTTGATATCTGATTGCGTCTGGTTACTGTATGTTCCTTTGTAAAAGCAAGGTTGCCAAGTGTCTATGTCATTTTGCAGTTCCTGCAGCAACTATGCCATTATTTGTGGAGGAATTTCTAATTCAGATCAATGAGGTTCTGGCTGGACTCTGAATGTAAGCAATTAATGTGAAATTCTGTTTAATGTGAATTTCATTGTACATAGAGGGAAACAGAATCATGATTTATCAAAGTTAATTGTCATATTATCATAAACAGATTGCATGCAGTTGCCATCCTAATGGAAAACTGTAAGCAGAACCGATAGCATAACTGACAGCAGAATGACGCTTTTTGAGATTTTATCTTTGTCTTGATAGATATCGAAAGGTCACTTTGAAGATGGAAGAAACTGAGTGTGAATAGTCACAGACCTGGTCCCTGCTTTCAACACCACCACTTCATTGACAACAAGATTGCAAGTTCTTTACACATGGTTGCAATAATTTTGGTTGTGCCACAATTGACAACCATTTTCCTAGTGTGGCTGTAGTATTAGGCATTAAATGGGACCAGTAGAAAGTTGGCCAATAAATGACCTACTTAATTATGTCAGTATGGCCAGTGATATAATGTAGATCAAACAAAGTTTGATGATAGCTATTTTGTTATAAAAAAAAAAAAATCTAATGTGTAAAAAGTGAACAAGAAGTCATCAGAAGGCAAATGATTACAATCATTAAAGACCACACACTCTGTGCGACTTCAATCAAGTGACTGTCTGCACCTTCATCTTGAGCGTAGAGATTTTTCACATTTAATGATGTTCCAGTGTGACCTAAATGTAAAGTACGATCAGGGGGCCCTCAAACATAATGATGTGCTGGGAAAGGCACTGAATGTCCAGGAGGCTAATAAAGCCTTGTACTAAACAGTTACTATTGATTAAGTCTTAGCCTCTAAATGAATTGTTGTAATATAATCAATCTTAATTTTATCTGGAGACATACACTTCCCCACGCTTTCATCACCCTGAGCTTCATATGGTAGTTTTGCTTCAGAATGAATCTAGAACGCTGAAGAAAGAAGGTTAAAATAAAATAAAATTAAACCACTTTTTGTTTTTGTAATTTAAGTACTGAAAATCTTAACCTGGTCATGTGTGATTCTTCCTTTGATACTGTATATCTCTCTAAAATCAATTTACAGTTTTGACCTTTTCCATTCTTAAACCAAATTTGCAGTGAAATAAATGAACATAGATCCAAAAATGTTGACTTTGTTCAGTAAATTAATCTGTGAGGGTTTTTTTTAGCAGGGGAACTAAATAAAATAATTACATTTGGGCCATTGTTGTTCATTTGTCTTAACCTAGCTATCATACAGATGCTAGTGTATCCGGTAGAAGAAGACAATGGAAAAACAGCAAGGTACACACTCACTCTTTGTGAGGTACACTTGCTTAACAACAGTGTTTACATACATATCCAATCAGCCAATCAGATGGCAGCAGCAGCAGTTCAAACGAGCATAAGACTAGACGAAAGAGGTCATTTAAATTAGTTTCAGTGTGGCATGGAAATTGACTGGTCACTATTTACAACCTGACTATTGCTTCTGACCATTTCCATCACTTTATGACCAAGGTGTATCCATCTTTCGATGGCTGCCTCCAGTAGCATTATGGGATATGTCACAAAGCTCAGATCATTTCAAACAGGTTTTCTAAATGTGACAGTGGGACCGCTGTACTCAAATGGTCTCCACGGCCACCAGATCTCAATCCAATAGAGCACCTTTGGGATGTGGTGGAACGGGAGATTGGCATCATGGATGTGTAGCTGACAAATCTGCAGACAAATCTGTCTGAGGAATGTTTCAGCACCTTGTTGAGTCTGTGTCACAAAGAATTAAGTCAGCTCTGAAGGCAAAAAGGGATCCAAATCAGTACTAATAAGGTGTACCTAATAAATTGTCCTGTGAACACAGAACAGATTTGAAATGACTAGGGAATGCATTTGCATACCTTGAACATATTTTTGACCATATGTGAAGTGAAGTCTTTGTATGGTGAGATTACCAACAAAGTCCAGGCAAAGAAATGAAGTGATGCAAATTCACACGGGGATCAGCAAACAAAAGCAGATATGCATGAACTGAAAATATTCAGTGAAAAATAGTCTTCTTTGTCATGAAACCATATCTGCTGAGATGCTGCCATAAAATGTGGATGAAGCCAGATGTCACACAGCAATTAGTTAAACTGCAGGAATATCTTAAAGGCATAAAGACCTGGATGGCCACTAATTTTCTGCTTCTAAACTCAAATAAAACTCAGGTAATTGTATTCGGCCCTAAAAAATCTTAGAAACTTGATACTTAATGGGTTTGCCTTCAATGTTAAACAAATATGTAGGATTGCTTTCCTGCATTTGCACAATATCTCTAAAATTAGAACCGTCCTTTCTCAGAGTGATGCTGAAAAGCGAGTTCATGCATTTATTACTTCTAGTCTGGACTAATGTGATTCATTATTATCTTGCTGCCCAGCTTTCAGGCCCCTCTTCTGTGGAACCAGCTCCCAGTTTAGATTCAAGAGACAGACTCCCTCTGCCCTTTAAGATTGGGCTTAAAACTTTCCTTTTTGATAAAGCTTATAGTTAGAGCAACCCTGATTCATCCATTAGTTATGCTGGAATAGGTCTAGGCTGCTGGAGGCTTCCCATGATGCACTGAGTGTTTCATCTTCACTCACCTCTATTCACTCTTTATGTGTATACTCCATTTTGCATTTTAATCTTTATTAAGACTTTATTGACAGGTTAGCTGTGAAGAGTAGACAGGAAACAGGGAGAGAGTGCAGAGGACAGCATGCAGCAAAGGGCCACAGGTGGGACTTGAACCCGGACATCCGCATTTCAGCCATAGGACTGATGGATGGATGGAGAGTTAGTGAAATCATAGGAATGATGAAATCTGAAAATCCTGCTTACTGATTCCAGGTATTAGTTGACATTCTTATTCTCCTACTGGCCACATATTTGTGGGTCTCCAAAAACACTCTAGCAGATTTATAACGCTTTATAACATGGTAATCAAGAACAATTCTTTCTTGTTATGCTTAAAGTTTAGCTTGGTTAAGCTGGAGCATGTCTGGGTGGCCATGTTTTCAATATTCAAAATAGTAAATAAAGGATAACGAACAGACATTTGCTCTTTGATTGACTGCTGACCTGTCCAGTACACCTTGGACAGGTCACCAGTCAATCACAGCTGACCCTTTGTCAGCTGTGCAGGCTCGAGCAACCCCATGACCCCAAGCTGGATAAGCAAGAAAATGGGTGGGGTTAACAGAGAACGGGTCTTCGCACACCCCCATTCTCTGTTAACCGTTGGAGCGGAGGGGCTGGGAGGAGGAGTTAGCTGTCCGATTGGGGTCTGGGATGCGGGGCCTCCCTGCTACTGCAGAGCCGAGGGCGGTCTGCTTGTCTCCACCCCAGGCAAAAGGGTAACATCTCCTGGGTTTAGGTGCGGTTTCCCCATCTGGGGGCGAGGGTACCTGGACCTGGGGTATAGAGTATGTTTGGGGAGTGTGATTGTGTGTACAGTGTCTATTTGTGTCTGTCTCCACGTGAGTGGAATGGATGGCTTGTTCTGATCTGCACTGAATGCCATCTAATCACCAGATGTTGTGTAGTGTGTACCTAGAAGCTGTTTGGTGGCGACCATTAAACCACCATCCATAATGTGGGCCTGATGAATGTAGCCAGAACTGGGCCAGAATCCTATTTTTTTTCCATCTCCAGGTGTTCTTAGTTAAAATTAACTACAAGACAAAAACAGAAACATACATATTATAACAAGTTAGTATTGGAACTGCAGTCTGATTTTGACTGTGGACTGAATACCATGGTCCTTGGAGGCCAAGATGTTGAGTGTTTTTTTTGTTTTGTTTTTTTTTTCCTTAGTGAATACAGCATGTCACAGGGGTTAAATACCACCTTAAGGAACAATGGAATTGAAAGTGAAGGCAATTAGCAAATCAATAGCTGTTCAGAGCTAGCAGTTTCTAGGGAGGTTAAACATCATCATTCTAGGAGAAGGGTTGGCAACACTGTTTTTTTTCCTCCCTCTTCATTCTGAATTGTTTTTTTCTTCTTCTTTGCTACCACTAATTAGCAATAAAATGCAGCCCTCCAAAAGCACTTCAGTGGAAAATGGAACATTGATTTTATTTATGTTTGTATCAAGGCGCTGTATAAAATATCGAGGTGGGTAAAAATGCTGTGAATTGATTTAGGCAAACAGGGAGGAAGAGGTTTGACAATCTAAATTATAAAGTAGAGGTCGCTCGTCCTAAAACTTTCACATAAAGGCTTTTAATCTATCACTCCGAATGCGTCCAAAGCCGAGAATTCTCAAGGAGAGCATTGATTTTTCAAAGTAATTGTTCGCATTCCAATTCATGAAAAGGTAAACCTGTGAAGCGTGCAGTCAGAATATTTTGACTGTGACACATCTTGACAATGAGATGTGTGCGACGTTGTATTATTTTTATACCATAAGAGTAAGACACAGTCTCAGCGGTAAGTCTGTGCTATTGGATTAGATCAGAGCAGTCACATCCAACCATTTAGCGTAGGGTCAGTTCTCACCTTTTATGTTCAAAGATCCTTTTTCCAAACCCTATGATTGTTTTCATATTTTCCAGCTTGTACAAAGCTTATCAGAGCACAAGAGCAATGTTGTCTACTCTCAACCAAAGGGGCTGCAGCTGTTGCTGTCAAAGACTTTGGTCAGACCTGACAGCCCGACAGGATGTTGGCCGTCGGTGCCGCTCTTTGTGGCTGCCTTTGGGTCAGAGTTTTGGTCGACACCTCATCCATCTCGGCTATCCTAAGCCTGCCAGTAACAAGGACCTGGGGGAATGAGGTGATGGGGGCTGGATGTATGGAAGGCTGAGAAAAGCAAAGAGGTGAAGGTGAGGCAAAGGGCAAAAGGGGAAAGGGCTTAGGATAAATGCAGTGAGAAGAGGGAAAGAGAAAGTGAAACAAAGGGCAAGGGCATTAAAAGAGAAGTTTAAAAAATGTACTGGAGTGAGTGAAGATGGCTGCTTTGTAGAAATGTAAGAGGAAGTGGAGAAAAATGGAGAAAAAGGCCATAAAATGTTGAGAACAAATGCTGGTCAGCATTCCTTCTTCAAGAGCTGTCATAATATTATAACTCCCAAAGGTATTTTACCTTCAGAGATGGCAAGGTGACCTATTGCGCTCAGTCAGTGGAACAAACTAACTGTCAATTAGTGTAATGACCCACTGGTGGCCTTAGCAAGGCGAGCCGACGAGGCCACAGTGGTTGCCTTTTCTTTAAGCTGCTATGAAATGTTTCTTTTTCTTTCTTTTCATGGATTTCAGCATTACAATAAGTGAAGTTTCCCATAAAACAATGCATTTCTATGTGCACCTATCTACTTATAAGGACAAAAATCACATTTTTCAGAACTAGTTAAGTAACAATAAATTACTGTCACTCTGTCTACAATAATTCATTTGGCAATGAGACCTCGTCCAGGGACCTACTTGGAAACCCTACAGTGTAATTTATAGAATTTTCCTTTAATCCCCAACGTCGTGTGCAACGTGGTATATATTTACACTTGTGCTCTAGTGTATCTGCGTTACCATGCCATCAAAAGTGAAACTGAACTTTTCATGTCATGTCTAATAAAGCTTTGAGCTAATAAATCTTGAATAACACCTACTTGTACTTAAACACAGGAAGGAGAGAAAGCTTCAACATAACTGTAAGTCTATAAACGTCTACAGTGAGAATACTAGCTATTGGATTACGCTGTATTCCAAATAATTTCAGCGCTTTATCTGCCGTCAGACAGCTCAGTCAAGGAAGTGAAGCCGTTACACTCCACAAGATTCCACAAGAAAAAAACAGCAATTTCACCTTGCAAAACACAGCAGTCGTTCATCTAGTGCTACCACAATTGATTATTCAGTTAGTGTTATTGTATGACTTTGGTGTTTTCATGGGTTAGTGATTACTTTCTTAGCATGTTGTTTCCACAAATAAATACATTTTATCAACTGTTACCACACATGCAATTTAAACACTCGGTTAACATTCTCATTCATCATTGGTCAATTCCTGTGTTTCCGTCCTTTCTTGAGGGTAACATCAGGCTTCAGTAAGCTTGAAATGCAGAGAAAGAAATGCGGTGTAGCACTTCGCCTTACACTGAAGTGATGCCACCTTAAATATATGCTGTTAAAAAAGCAACACGGCAAACATAGGTACTTTCAAGTGCTGTTTGGTAGGTGAACACAAAGGGACAAACAACAATGAAAAAAAGGTGACTTTAAGATTGATTTTCTTGGTGTTTACAGGTCATACGTTTTAAATGACAGTGCCATTAAATAATCAGAAAATACCTATCTGCAGGTCCACAAAAGAAGAAGACAGCGAACACCCAAGCAGCTCTCACCCCACTGACCATTTCTTTCTGTATATGTCTTCATAGCCACTTATTTCGAGACACTTTCCCGAGAAAGAGGCTGGAAGGCAGCTGTTAAGACTGGTGAAGACTGGAATGTGGGATGTATTGCAAACATTTGTGGGAGGTTTTATTATGATTGCACTCTACCTCTCCTGAGAGCCCCTGGAACTTGGATTTAGCACCACCTCCGGAACAATGCCGAATTTAGTTTCGAGCACATATCCACAACCAAGGCGGAGACACAAAGTCAGAACCTGTAAGTATAGCTAAAAAGTAAATTAAGGTTGGTACGTTTCCATGGTGAACAGCACCAATCTAAATAGAGTGAGAAGTAAAAACTCAGCAAAGAAAAATTCACTTAACAACAAGAAAAGGTAGACACGTTGTATTTGAAATCCAACTATAATTGGCTCTCATTGAGAGTTCCAGCAAAAAACTACAAGTTTATAATTTGAAATCAACTTGGAATAACAAGAGAACAGATTAAACTGCGTGGCAGTCAATTGTCCGATTACTTTTGAGCATCTGAAGAAATTCGACTTTGTTTAAAAATTGGTTGTAATTAGTGCAATCCTTCTGATCTGGTAGAGTCAATATAACGTAACTTTCCCAATGAACTTGAATGCATAGCCCTAGATTGCTTCAAATGGGATATAGTAGTAGGGACAGTTGGAAAGTCATTTCACAGAAGCAGCTCTGTTCGATCTCTCTCCACTCACGAACCCAACTGTGCACCTGCTATCAATGCATCTGTAGAGGTGGACATATAGACCCAAACCCAATGAATCACTAAGCGTCCAACTCCAAGGCCAAGTGAATGGAGTTGAACGTTTTCTCTATGTGGCTTGACTCTTAAGAGCCCGCTGTTCTTCTCTCCACTCTCCTTTAACCCCCCCCCCAAAAAGAAAAAAAACCAGAGTCACTAAAAAGCCCTTCCACTATCATTAATTAATGCAGAGTTGATTAGTTTTCCCCACTTGCCGCTTCAGAGCCCAGTTGACTCTTTCCACACTCTTATAAAATAGCGAGAGGCAGCAGCGCGGTGTTGAAATGTGGTCGATGACTGCTGGAAATTAAACTCCAATGAAAAGTGGACTGAGTGGGTTCAGCAGTGCGTGGGGAAGGGAAGCCTGAAGGGCGTGTGTACAGTCTATGTGTATCTGCTAGTGTGTTATAGGGGTGGGGGAAAAAAAGAAACAGTGTGTGATAAATCTGCATAGCAGAGATGAGGGATGCAATAAAAGCAACCTCCCCAACACACACACACACACACACACACACACACACACCCGCAATGTAATCCAATTTATTCCCTGCACGGGAAGCTTGTAATGCTCAATTTTTGTTGAGATCATGTCAGAAAGGTGTAATCAGCTTCATGTTCTCTTTTTTTTAAGCTATACTTTTTGTTGTTGTTCTCAGTTTGGGATCATAAAGCCTCACAAAGGCTTGGATTACATTATGTTGTGCAGGTGTTGCTTTTATTGTATTTTAAGCCTGTAGATATTTCTTCTCTGCGAGTTGCACTTTTTGCATCCCCGCGTGTCTTTATGAATAATGGACGCTCGTGCAAGTCTGCTTGTGAGGGAGCTGGAAGGAAAGCCGGAGCAGGTGAGGGGAGTCAGCGAGAGAGCAGGAGACAGAGGGAGCGCGATCTCATAGTAAACACACAGCCTAGAGCTCATTAAAAGTGACTCTCAGAGGGTTCAGAGGCAGCAGCAGCAGAGTTGGACTCGGTCTAGCCCTTGTCCTCCCGGCTCCATACTAAACAGCCTAATTAGACTTAGATTCTCCTGAGCTCCCTAATGATACCGCTTCAAAAAGACAACACAAGGAAATAAAGCACGTCGGGAGCCTCAATCTGATGCTTCTGCTCGCTTTCTCCCCCTCTCACACATCAATAATGTCAGTTTATGCACTCGTTTCTTTTGCCGCAGTGGAACTGAGATTGTGTTCAGGGGATTGAGTGCTTCATCTGTTAGCAATTCTTTTATACAGTTTTAATGCTTGGCAAATTGACTAGATGGCTGCTTAAGAAGCCACTATTTGTTTGTCACAATGACACGGCCTTGTTTTTCCTTTTTGGCTGCCTGTGTCTTTGATGACTATGAGAATATGCCATACATCTGCAGATAACAAATACTGCACAAATACTGCAGTCACTGGCGTTACATTTAAATGTACTAGATAAGTAAGTAAATCAGACTCAGACTTTTATTGTAATATATATATATATATATATATATAAATAATATATAATATTTTCCTAAAAGGCATTCCATTATATATATATATATATATATATATATATATATACAGGTATATTTCTGTGTTTCTTATTTCTTATCTACTGCAATGCATTGTGGGAGCAAGAACCCCAAAAGAAGGGAAAAGTAACAGCAAGTGCAGCCATTACACTTCTTTCAGGCTTCATTTGGATTTTGGACTTTGGAGCTGGAGAAACCACCTTCACATTTCTGTGATAAATATTAAAGCTTATATTTTTTTTTTTTATTAAAATAATGTTTTTCAAGGTTTAACATGACTTGAGCTTCCCATTTTAGTTAATATTAAAATTATTTGTCATTATGATACCACCAATTTTGCCCCCCAGTGTCTGGACCAGTTTTCATAAATACTGTAGTTAGCTGTCTGCTTCTCTTGGGGTTTTACACAGCTGTTACTGCTAGCTAGCTAATTAGCTGAAGTCAGGGATGTAGATAACTGGGAAAAGTGAAAACTTCATTCTTCTACTGAAGTATAGACAAGAAATTTTTCTTAGGAATTTATAATAGAACTTTTATTTTAGAGTAGCTTTGTTTTACTCCCAGTGTGTTACTCCTGGCTTTGGATTTATGTTGCCTTATTATTGGACCATCAGTAAAGTTGTGTTACTTTTAGTTCATTACAGCACAATATTAGTTGTGACACAGTGATAGAAGACCACACGTGCTCATATTTACACCTGCATGTCTTTGTGGGGCAACATGAGTACTCACACATACACAGAGAAAAGCTATGGCCAGTCAGCAGGTTCAAACCCAGGACCTTCTTCCTGTGAGGCCACCACTATACCACTCACATCAGTCACATTAGAAAACAAATGAAATTTTCACTCAGTTTTTTTTTAAAATTTTTTTAAAATTGAATTTACAATTAAAATAAGCAGCAGCAGAATGAATAAATGGCCTGGGGCTTCTTCATTTTGGCAGTATTTCTCCTTCAGGACTTCAGATGTGTTTGCTCTTTTGCGTGCCTTCACTTTTGTGTGTTTTCCTGGCAAAGATCATATAAATTATATTTAATATGAAATTCAAGCACATCTATGAATACACACAATGAGAATAGGTTGTTGTTCTTGGGTTTAATAGCTTTTTTCAGATTCATTTCCATGTAACTCTAACAGCAGGTGAGGACGTCAGCAGTATTTAAAGGTCTTTATTTTGCTGTAGTTTCTTACCTTGGTGTCCTTCGGGGGGCTCTGTGGGAGGGGCTCTTAAGGAGGGAACCCAAAATCACTTTCTACTGCCTTAATGGTGCCATTCCACTGATGGGATTAAAAAGGAAGTCAGACACACTTTACATTGATGTGAGTCAGATGATAAATGCATCTTCACCCTCTCGTATGTCAACATTTTTCCGCCCACAAAACACCATCATGTGTTAATCATTACTTTGCTTTATGAAACCTACCTGCGCAAAAACTTTATTTTCACCACTTTCGTCTTGTGGCTAAAATAAGAGCACATTTGAACTTTAATGAGGAAACACATACCAATGTTTGTAATCATGTGTTTGTTTATTCCTGCAAGGTCGTCGACTTTGGACTTTAAATAAAACAGAAAAATAATCAAAAAGCTAACCTGTCCCTTAGAAATAGCAGCAGTTTGATACATTAGCACACTTTACAACTGAAAACCACAATTATAATTA
>VUQG01017948.1:2787-16388 GCA_015106755.1 Etia nguti
AGATTATCTGCCACAATAAAGGCTTGTTTCTTTTGTTTTAAACTGCTAGCTTGTCTCTGCAGTCTGCATTTGTCCCCAGTCTTCCTGCATTTTGTGACACATTCAGGTAGTACCTGGCACAACTTTCATTTAAGAACCATAACATGACATGTAGATGAATGAATGTTCAAATAACAGTTGTTCAGCTGTACAATGATTGTCATTTTCACCAGCCACAGCATAAAAGCTGAAGTACATACAGTGGCTTCAGAGAGTATTCAGACTCCTCCTCACTTTCTTTTAAACTTTAGTTTTTATGTTTTAAGTAAAAGATTCTTGAAATTCTGTCATCATGGGAATTGTTCATTCCTAGAAAACAACCAAACTGAGCATACAACGCTGGGCTCTGGGTGAATGGGCTTTCCATTTTTAACTCCTCTCTGGCATTTTATAGGCATAAATAACCAGTGAATTAACTAGTCATAGAGAAATTTCCTAAACATTTTTGCTTTGCTTCCAGTTATAAAGATCACAAACACCAAAATGAAAGTTGGATCAGGAGGTCTCGTTTCTCACACCTTGCCAACATCTCTGTCCCTTTCTCTTGCTTCCTCTGCTCTGTTGTGTGGGTTATTGTGTCGTTTTTGTTTTTGTCTGGTATTTTTAGCCTCTTGTCTTCCTCTATGGCATCGAGGGAGCAGCTGAGGGAGTGTTACCGCCCATCCAAAGCTCCAGATGACAGAGAGAGAAGGGTTCACGCTAACCCCTCTCCAGCCCACCTAATTGTCCTGGAGCTAATAATAAAGCGCTAACCGATGTAGCAGGCAAACTCTCCTGGAGATCTGTGACCCTGTCATTGTTGCTTTTCACTTTTGAAGTGCTGCTTCACCCTCTGGGGAATACAAACAATTCAGTTCAGTAAGTGGATATGAATGAAAATTAAAACCTGACGGAGGATGAGGTGTGCTGAACACAACGTGACTACAAATTCACTTCTCCAAAGGACAGGAGATCGAAAAGTCCATGAAATTATTGATGACAGCCTGACACATCCCTACCCTGATGTTTTTCTGTCTTGAAAGGCACAGTTTACTCAGTGCCATTTTATACATCAAGATTTTTTTGGAGTGAGTTGCCCAGTTTTGGAGATACCTGCTGTAGAGATAATAAAATGGAACCAATAGCCATTTGCCTGGCATACACTCAGCATACATCTCACTTTCCCAAAAATCAGTTGCTCAAGTAAAATCCACAAATCAAATTTCTTTCTTCTAAACTACATTTGACAACAAAGAATGTCTCCATTTCCCAATAATGAGACACATCCTTGTGACAGCATGACGGGATGCAAACATTCATGGCATCCCCTCTTAGCTGCTCAAGCATGAATGCTTTCAGCTTTAACGCCAGGGTTTTAATCAAACGGACAAATGCTGTTTGTTTACTTGAGATGTTCTGCCAGATCTTTACTGCAGCTGCCTTCCGCTGCTACATGTTTCTGGGTCTCTCTGCCTTCAGTTTTGTCTTCAGTAACTGAAAAGCTGCTCTGTTGGATTGAGATCAGGTGACGGACTTGGCCACTGAAGAACTCTTGGGTTGCTTTTGTGCTGTGCTTTGGGTCATTATCTATTTGCACTGTGAACCATCGTCTGATCAGTTTTCCAATATTTGGCTGAGTCTGAGCAGAGAGTAAACTCTGTATACTTCAGGCCCGTGCCATAATACTGTTTCTCCCATGTTTGACAGATGATGTGATATACTTTGGATCATGAGCTGTTTCACTTGTTTTCTATATTTTTCTCTTTCCATTGTTCTGGTATAAGTTAATCTTGGTCTCATGTGTCCAAAGAATGTTTTTCAGAACTGTGCAGGCTCGGTTAGATGTTTTCTGGCAAAGTCTAATTTGGCCTTCTTGTTCTTAAATGTAACCAGAGGTTTGCACCTTGCTGTAAACATCCGTATTTACATTCAGGAAGACATCTCTTGTAGACTGTGGCAATGATCCACCTTACTGTTCAGGAGTTTTCGTGACTTGGTTAGATGTTATCAAATTGTTTTTCTTAACCATGGAAATAATACCATGGTTAGTGCATTCATTCTTTTTTAATAATGTACCAGATTGCTGATTCGAGTACAGAGGCAAAACTACAGAAACTGTAATTTACAGACCTAACTCTATGTCCATATGACTGTTTTTACTGTAGCACTCTTCTGATCTGATACACCTGACAAATACAAAATGGCCCCATCTATTAGGGGTGGGTTTTAATAATCGATTTATCGATTTTGGCCTTAATAAAGCAATATTGATTCATTAAGATCCTGAATCGATTTTTAAATATAAATGTATTTTGTCAGAAATGCCAGAATCTCAGGTTAAACCTGAGGTCAGCAGCATCAGGTAATGTTTATATGGTGATTCATGGTTTTCTTCACTTTTTGCTCTACTGCAGAATATTTTTAAGGTTATCTGCTATAAAGAGCCAGGCCAGGAAAATCTCCTTCATGTTTTTCTGTCTTTTATCCTCAGTTACTTTGACACAAAGGCATCTGCTGTGATGCTTACACCTCTGATGAAGTCTCAAAAGTGTCAGTACTGATAAATGATCAGATTTATAATATTTCCGACTGTCTGAGGGAAAATTTCCCTGATTCAAATCGAATCGAATCGAATCAAATCGAATCGGGACCTCGTGAATCTTAATCGAATCGATTGTAGAAATCAGTGACGACACCCAGCCCTAGTATCTATATAACAGAGAAAACTAAATTTAGCACTAAAGCAAAAATATTTTTAAAAAAACAGTAGCTAAAAAGTAAGGCAGAAAGGGCACTACAGGCAAAGGTAAAGGTATTTTTATTTTTAGGACGAACTGTCCCTTTAAATAGATGAGCAGGGTTTATTGGTTTAAATTGGACACAGTGCTTAGTTTTATTTAAAGTAGGGCTCACTTTTTTCACCCTCTATAAGCTCCTTCTGTGCCACCGTTTTACATTCAAGTCCAGTCCTGTAGCTTTTGATCATCCTCAGATGTACCTGGAGACTCCAGATCTCTTGATTAGACAGGCCTACAAACACACTCAGGCTTCTGACTCACTCGTCTGTAAGAGATCAAACCGACAGCTAAGCTGCAGGGTGAGGAATGAGGGAACAGTGCGGCAAAAGTAACACCAATTGGAGATTTCATTTCGAAGCTTAAGTAGTGCAATACTTTAGGAGAAAAGTCTTTTCAAAAGTGTGAAATTTTTATCAAATTAGCTGATTTTATAACGTAGAAGTCCTCGATATTTTGTACCTGTGCTGGAGGTACCTGTTTTCCAAAAGACTAGCCTGAGTTATGCAATCTTATCCTTTACTGACAGATACAAATATTTAACATTTCACACGCTTTGGACAAAGTAATGTTGAGTATATTTAAAATAACTGAATGAACTCTGCTGAACTCCGTTAGACCTAGTGCTAATCCCATGATGGTTTAGACCTCACAGAGTCTTCTACATTTGGCATGTCTCTCAGGCTGGAGCAGCTTTGGTGAACACATGTTAAGTGTGTACAGTGGAAAGTATCGCGGTTACACAGTGGTTACACAATAACTCGCTCTATGCTGAGCTCAGGTGTTGATGTTTCCAGCCCAACACAAACACTCATCCTCTCCTGTTTACTCTTCTTACATTTTCATATGCCTGCTCAGAGGTTTGTATTGTGTTGCATAAAACGGCCCCACTAAACTGCGCCTCCTCCCTGACTCCACCTCCAGCTGTCTCTTTCTTTCCCCTCTGCCGCTCTTGTGTTGGAGAGGTGGATTTTGCCCTTTTCAAGCTCAATGCTCCCCTGACTCCACAGCCAAACATGGCTGGAATGATGCTGCTGCTGCTGCTGCTGAAAGTGAAATGACCTCAGGCTAAAGAGCAGCAAAACAAATTCACTCTTACATAACGGGCTCTGCTGTGCTGCCGAATTACTCACTGCACAGGACAGGCCAGCAAGTTCAAATTAACTGGAAGGATACGATGTTACAGCAAAAAATAAATAAATAAAAGTGAGCTTGTGGGCATTTTTTTTATTGATTTGTGGGTCAGACCATGAAACCAACTGTGTAGCAACATGTTCTTTCATTATAATAATTAACCTTGAAATGGCCAAGTTACGACCCCAAGATTCAGTAGCTTGTGGATTCACCTTTAGCAGCAACAACCTTGAAGTAACTGTTTTCTGTATGTATCAGTCTCTCACATTGTTATGGGGGAGTTTTGGTCCACACTTCTTTACAGTTTTTTGCATTCATGGCCTCATCGCAACACTTCAATTCTTTCGTTTTTCAGCCTTTCTGTTGCATATCGGCTGCTGTGTTTGGTATCATTTTCATGTTGCATGACCCACTTTCAGCCAAGCTTTTGCTGTCTCTAAACAGCCTACTCCAGTATACTTTGGTATACAGGGGAGTTTATGGTGCCCAGGTGCTGTGGCTGCAGAGCAAGCCCAAATCATCACCCCTCTACCGCCGTGCTACACTCTTTGTATGTTGTGTTTCTGCTGAAATGGAGATGTACATTATGGCCAAATGTCTGATCATCTGTTCAAAGGACGTTATTCCAGAAGTCTTTTGGTTTGTTCAGATGTATTTTTGCAAATATAACCCATGCAACCGTGTTTTGTTTTTTTTCCTGGAAAACTTTCCAAACAAGCCATACTTCATCAGTCTATTTCTAATTGTACTGTCATGAATTTGAACATTTAAAATACTGAGGCCTGTAAAGTCTGAAATGTAGCTCTTGGGTTTTTTGCAGTTTCTCTGACCATTGCACTGTTTGACCTTCAGGTGGATTTGTGGGTCAGACCATGAAACCGTGCACTTGTTGGCTAAAGACTTGTGATTGACAACTTCTTAGCCAGTGAGCGTGTTTCCTATCAGAATTTTAGATTTCCAAAAATTTAAAAATGAATGACTGAGTCCATGAACTCTTCAAGAAAGTGTTTACAGAGGCCAAATCATAAAGTTGTTTTCCCACAGAAGTGTAAAGGACCAAAAGTCTATTTGCAACCACAGCTACTGCCATCTGGTGGCCTTCAGCTAGAATGCAAGTTTGTAGGGTTTTTTGGTTTTGTTTTGTTTTTTAGGTTTTCTTACTATTTGTGGTTTAACTTTTATTTCTAACAGTCAGGTCATTTTATTGCCAGACGACTGTACAGGGATGAAATAATGACACAAACCCGACCCATTTTATAATCCCGCATTGCTAAAGTTGCGATGTTCTAAATTTCCTGTATGTTCAAGTCTCAGCTGTTCTGTTTTTGCTGTATGCACACGTAAAATCACCACTCAGCCTGAAATCTTATGAGGCTAAAGCTTCCTGCTCGTAGTCAAAAGCTTTTTAGAGGTCTACACGGGTTATATGGTTAACCAACGTTGTCCTATTTTCAGAGCTCAGAGTTTCAGACAGAGGGTAAAAGGACATCCTGCAGCAAAGTACAGTATAAATATCTGTGTGTTTTAAGATAAAAGCATGCAAAGTTATTCAAACAGACCCCCCCAAAACAAAATAATGAATCTGTAATGGTGCATCAATCAGATGCTAGCCTCCTAAATCTTCCTTTTAAACTTTGAAAACGCAGTTGTACAGCTCATCTGTCTGGTAATACTCACAAATCACCAGGAAATGCAATGGTTTTTTTCTTTCAGATAATGCAGCACAGACTCAATGCTGATTGTGTTGTGTACGAGCTGGGAAAAGCCCTGTATATGTTGTGATACTTATAATCGTAAGAGAAAGAAACAAAAGCTCATGATATTATTTTGTCAAACTGTATGTATAAAAAACAAACCAAAACAAAAAAAAACATCTCTTTTCTTTTCTGTTTTGTTTTACAGGAGTTAGACTCTTGGTGTAGGAAGAATAATGATAAGTTGTGTGAAATATGTGTGTACATTTTTAAAATCATGTAGTCTGTTGGTATACTTTCATGATATTGCTGCAAAAAATACTGTACAAATTACACCTGTGCATCCAGGATGCTTAGATTTAGCTAAGCAGGATGCTTAGATTTAGCTAAGCATCCTTGAAACAGAAACATGGAGAATTAAAAGCGTCCTGCTTATGATGACTTCATTGTAATTTGCTGTTAAGTATTAGAAAGCTAACAGTTCATCTTAATTGACATTTACATCTACATTAGCTTTCATAAAACATCCCGTAAATATGCTGTAATGTGAGATGAACTAAGGGGCTGCAGCTTCAAATTCATCCCACAGATATGAGATTGGTATCCACCCACTCGTCTAATGATAAGCCACGAAACAAACAAGGAGGAATATCCCGAAATAAGAACTAATCAAACTTTCAAGTTATTGTTTCAGACGTTTGAGTTAGTAGAACTTTGAGAACTTGGAACTTGAAATTTTGACTCATGAATGGCAAAAAAAGTGTTTTTAGTTCATTTTTTTTTGTGGCAGAAACAAGCTTCCTTTTCTCGATGTAGCACTGTGGGGTTTATTGCTAAGAAATAGCTCCCATATGAAATCTCAAACAAAATAACTGTTGATTGATTTCTATCAATATTCTGACCTAAAAATGTTAATAAAAGCATTTCCACACTGTCATAATATTAAGTTAACAACAGGAACATGGTTAGGGCTACAGGTAATGGCTGTTTTTATATTTCTCTGGGAATTGACTTGTTAGTTTACAAAATGTCAGAAAAAGGTGACACCTTTAAATTGCACAAAATAAAAAAATTGTTGTGAAAACGAGTAGAAACAGAATTTTTTCATAAATGTTTGGTATTCCCCAGTTATTAAAACTATTCTCACTTCATGTTTAAGTCTAAATTTCTAAATTAACTGCACTGTGGCCTTTACAAAATAATAATTTTTTAAAAATGTTATAATTTGAATTAAAAATTATTTACATCTGGACTTCTTCCAGAGAAGGAACAATAAATATGTTAATTTATTGTTAGAATTATCCTTAAATTAGGTTAAAAATACCAGGATATAAAGTCTGGAAAATGGAAAAGACAGACAGCTTTGCAGACAAACAAGCAGATCTGACAGCTGAACCCACATGACCTCATCTTTTTGTCCTCAGAAACACATCATGCCTTCCTTTTTATTTATTTATAGTGTGTTCATTCGGAGCCTGAGTGAGTACACGGCCAACTGCAGAGAGGACGTACAGGCACGGTGGAGGACTGCTGCCAATTTCAGATCCCTCCTCAGTTTTCCTGGAGCTACACTCACATCAGAAATCACTTAGATGTCATGCTAATTGCAGCGTGCTCCCCTCTGGCCATGTCTGTGCTACAGATTGCATTTCGGATAAGTGTTGAGATGAGCTTCGTTCTGTCTTTAAGGAGAAGATAATTGGTATTGTGATAAGAGTGTTTTCAGGCCCCTGCAGATCACAGGCTGCAAATGGATAACTTGCTCATTAAACTCTAATAGTATTTTATAGAGTTTTTGTTTTTTGATTTTATCATTTATAATGTTCAGATGCATGCTTGTAATGGACTCTTTTCAGTTGCCAAACAGGCTCTGGAACAATAAGCCTAGAAGCTCAGTGAAGCGCAGCGAGGCTTTGACCTGAATGCTAATGTCAGCATGTTCACAATGACAAAGTTAATATGTTAATGTTTGCTGTGTTCATCATCCTAGATTACAGGACAAATACTCCACATCACCAAGGAGGTGATGTGGAGGGGAAAAAATCATGCTCTTGAGTTAATATTTAATCTATATGATGAAGACAGCATTTATGAGGAACTCAGGATCTGGCTTTTTATGAGCAGATGAATTGCTGTGTGGCCAAAGTGGGCACATGAATGTGAAAAACAGTTCACCCGCTGACGGACCCCAATTTTGCCATTTTTGTTACAAAAAGAAAACAGCAACTTTACGAGTGGGTCATCTAATAATGAGAAAGTTGGTAGTTCGATCCTTCAATCCCCTATCTTTGGGCAAGATAGTGTGTGCAGAGTGTGCGTGAATGTTAGGCCAAGTGTTATGCATAGAAACAAGCAGCTGTTTGAATGGGTGAATAAGGCTTTGACTGCTCAAACTTAGTAGAAAGGCACTATAAAAGTGCAGCTACTACCTGATCTGAACCACAAACCCAGTTAAATCTACACGTGTGCGGAAAAGCTTGTCACTGCTATAGTTTCAAAGAAATCATAGCTGGTGTTGAATTAAAATTATTAAACTATTGCAACCTGACATTTGTGTTTACATTAGTATCAGAGAAATGTACATTTGTCTTTGTTATATTTGTTACTGCTTCTATGAAGAAGCCGTCTTTGATCTGACTATTAAAGTTGAGTTCCTCTATGACCGCTCTCTTCACTTTTTTTTGGACCTAGAGACTGATTGTCGACCGCCTGGCAACCTCTAGTTGCTAGGGAAAATCTGAATTTCTTGACCGTTAAGTGAGTGGTTGCTGGCGGGCTGATACACGGTGCTGCACTGAAAACCACCTTGTGATTACTTTGGTCACTAAAAGATTTCCACAATCATCTGACGTTTGCATGGGAGACGGCTATGTTTCATGTTTGTATCAAACCTTATCAGGTTTTACTACCTCCTGGTGGCTACTAGTTAGCAAGGGTTTGCATACACATCTTCACGTCTTCCATGCAGACTACAGGGAACTTTCTAGAAACCAAAGCAATCACAAGGTGGTTTTTGGTGCAACACACTCTTTGTGACGAATTTCACCCAGCAACAACCAGCAACCACTCACCAATTGGATAGAGAAAACTATTTAATTACTATATAATTTTCTTATGCTTTTCCTTAGCAATTGGAAGTTGTTGTGAAGTTGCCAGAAGTCTGTGTGACTGAGGCCTAAGCCATTTTATGTACAGCAGTCGTGCGGGTATATGATAAGGACAGGAAGAAGACCTTTTCATAGATGTGTAGATAAAAGAGGAGTTTCATTACAGAGGTCTACGTAGAAGTGCTTTAAGCTTGCTTTCTATTTTAAATATAGCTGTAGTTGCAAAAATATCTTATGCTCATATAGGCGTCTGCTGGTAAACACAGTTTATGGGCTCAGTCGCTCATTTTTTGGATCATAATGAATAATATATTTAGTCCACTTTGTAAATTTTGGTTATTCTAAATTTAAGAAAGGAGAATTATCCAGGATCTCTTGGATAATGTGCCGTTTCACTGTCACATCTGCCCGTCATTACCACATCTACAAAAATGCTAATTGTGAGGCTTTAAAATGGGACCTTATAGACCACCACAGTATCTACAAACAGAGGTGATGATGCAAACAGAGGGGTCATCTTAGATCATACTATTAGTCACATGGTCCTGACACATGAATAAAATAAGTTGGAAACATGTCCAGCTGTCTTTAAGAGAGTTTTAGATCATCTGGGTGATTATATTTTGTAAAACCTAAAACATCTTGGATGGCTTTTTTCACTTTTGAAGGCCTGGTTGAAGGGTTAATGGTGGAATTGGTTCTAGGTTAGGGTTTGGGACTTAAATTTGTGGTTAAGAAGATTGGGAATGCATTGATGTAAATAAATATCCTCAAAAAGCCAAACAAGACTCTGTCTGCATGTGTGCAGCACCATCTACAAACAGAGTGGAGCAGGCAGCAGCCAGTGTAACAGAGAGCAATGTTTAGCCAAAATATGAGCACCATTTATGCAAATTAACTCAAACTTAACAATGCACTTACTCAGGTCCTCAGCTAAATATCCACAAGGTTTGAAGCGAATCGGATCAACACTTTTTGAGCTAGCTGAAGAAAAGCTAAATGTTAGTAATCTGTCAGTAAATAAATAAAATGACAGCATGCGTCCTTCCAGTATTTATTATTGTATTTCATTGAAATGATGTGTATTTCTCAGACACAGGGTGAAGAAAGAAAGAAGGTGAGTAGAAACACATCGACATCATTGGATTGCAATGAAACAGCTCAGTGGAGACAGAGGAGGAGGGGGGATGAATGTTTTTCTAGCAGCAAATGTTGGTATTAAAATCTGGCAGACGTAAATGCATCGCAGCGTGATATCCGCAGATCACAGAGCGCTGCCAGAGCTGCTTTCCTGTGCCAGCGTGACTGTGCTCAGGTTCTCAGAGAGCTCTGGGGAATCTGCGAAGCTGCCGCCATCAAACCAGAACTGTGTCAGAGGAGAGCTTGAGTAATAAATTGCTGAGATTATTACAGGGAGTTCCTCCAAAGTGTACATAACAACTTCGGTTTAGTGAGGTTTTTGGGGTAAGAGGAAGTGAGCAGGTCAGACTTGCCCCACTTTACTTGCAGGGCTGTCTTTCATCCTGTATGTCAACCCTTAAAGTGTGTGTCTGTTTCCAAGTGTGCGCTGACTTCAGTCTCTATTTGAGAGGCCTGCTTGGTGAACTGTAAACTCCTTTGACAAGACGTTCCCCCCTCTGTATGCAGAGTGCACAACTGTGAATGTTTTATGAATCTTTATTTTAGAGGTTACACTTAATGGCCATGCAGTAACCAGAGGATTTGCAGCTTTTCTCCGTTTTATATTGTTATAAAGTGGTTTTGGACAGCTAGTCTGATATTATAAAAAAGAATGTAATTTTGGACTCAGGGATGGAAATTTAACTTTTTTCACAGTTAATACAAATAATTAATCAACAGTGAAGAGAATAATGGCTGTCAAAGTGGCAGTGAAGGGATTAGCTCCATCGGGTCTTAAGAAACACCGCTGCATATGTTGAAAATGTTAAACACAGGCTTTAGTGTTTGCTGAGGGAGCGAAACATGACCAAGGTGGCATACAAAGCCTGTAAATAAAAGATGGACATTGCAACCATGCCAAGACCCACTGGCCATGGACTCCAAATTGCAAAGCCTCAGTGAAGTATCGTTTTGAGTATCGTGTTTCACAGCCTGAAGATACAATATTTGGAAAAGAGTTTGGAGTGCTAGCATGGGTGAAGTCCTCAGAATACTCAAATTACATTCACCAAAACTCAAGCCCAAGTTTCCTAGACAGGTTATACCTCACGGCAAGCTATAATATTATTTAGATAATTCAATTAGAGATCCTCCAGAAGGCGCAAACATGTGCATGTTTGATTCAGAATGAATCCATCCTGTATCTGCGATGGTAAATTATATCTGATGTTTTCTGGCTGTTACTTTTTGTCATTTAATTCTGATAATTTAGCGTCCAGTTACAGTGCAGTTAAGGTGGTGCCTAAAAGTTAGAGTAGCAAAGTTGTCTTTGTTTTTTCCAGTAAAACTTCTCACTGTCATTTCATTTGGCTGTGAAATCACTGCGGTCAGAGAGCCATACACAGGGTTACTTTATGCCTCACGTTGTCTTACATGGTGAGCGTAGCTGTACGTTCCACTTGACAGTAAACTTGACATCCATCCATCCATCGTCTTCTATTGTGAGGCAGGAGGCTAAGCAGCCACACTTTCCACTTCCTCCTGGGAGATCCTGAGGTGTTCCCAGGACAGACGTGACATATAATCTCTCCGGCGCATTCTGAATCTACCCTGGGGTTTTCTTCCCAGTTGTGCATGTCCAGAAAACCTCCAAAGGGAGACATCCTTCCTCTAACCAGATGCATCAACCACCTCAACTGGCTCCTTAACATAAAGGAGCAGCGGCCTTATTCCGAGTTACTCACCATACCCCTAAACGGAGCTGGGGGAGTCTCTCACCCCCAACCCACATGGAGCGTTCCAACATTTCCCATCAGAGAACCACATCTTCAGACCAAGAGGGGTTAGTTTAAGCCAATTTTTTGCTTACTATACAATTTTTTTGTGCAAAGCAAGAAATAACCTGGCAACCTTCAAATGATTTCTTTACTTCATCAGTTCTATCTACAACCTCCTCAATCATCCACCGACTCTTTCAGCCCTCGAGTGTCTCAGCACACCCTTCTACACCATATAGTGTTGTTGGTGCAGCCATTGTAGGCCTCTAGGTTTGTTTCCAGCCAATCAAATGCCATCAAATTACACAACAATCATTGGCCGTAATCGACAAGGGAAGCTGTATTCAAGTCGAACAACGAACAAAAACAACATAATTGTCAGTGTTTAGACATCGCATCACAAAATCCCAACCCAAACCGCTGCAGCTGAGTCAAAGTGTGGGTAAGGTGGGCAGCAGGTTTTGGCAAATTAATCTGCCCACTGCAGACCTTTGACAGCTGCCAAGCACCTGCACACACATCACCGCCTCTCCAATTGAGTTCAGACACTCATGCAGCTCACTTACCAAGTCTTTAGATGTGCCCAGTCTCTTCAGACCATCCAGGGGCAGGAGGTCAGCAGAGTCCTTATGTGTGAACTGGGTGGCCTGCTTCAGACGCCTCTGCTGGTGCAGGATGGCTTTATCCCGGATTGCTATCTCTCCTTTTTTCGCCTCACTCATGGTCTCAGGCTTTCAAAATCAGTCCTTTCTGATGCTGTGCACAGAAGCACGGAGACTGTAACCTCACAGTGGCAGCAGAAAAGGAGAAACCCCTCCAAAGAATGTAAAGCTCTTGTCCTCTTTAAGGTCCTCAGCAGCAGAATAAACCTCTAAATGTTGCCTCTGTTGCTCTCTCTGAAATGCTGCTGTAGTCCTCAGCATGTATTTCTCCCAGGAGCTATTGTCCTGCTCCTCTCATGTGCATCTTCCCTCACAACGTCAAGATCTGCTGAGTCTCTCACAGAGGCTGCGAGGCTGTGTGGAAGGTGTGACAGTCTGTGTAAGTGTTTCCTCCCCTCCCCTCAGAGCCGTCTGTCCTTGTATCGCTCTCTCTCTCTCTCTCACATATACATCTCTGCCTTCAGTAGTGTTTCTCTCTCTCTCCTCTCAGCCTTCCTCTTTCCCTCACCCCCAAACACTGAGCATATTTTCTCAGCTGACTCTTTGTACATCAGACCTCACCGCTCCCCTGTTAATCTGTAACCACATTCTTAACCATCACAGTAAGCATTTCTCTGCCTCGTCTAGTCTTTTAAACTGGCACAGCCACCCACACTCACAGTCTGTCACTCCTGTGTGTTGCTTCTGAGCCCGACACAGTTTGCAGCATCAGTCCCCCCCGAGCTCAACAGCGATAGTCCCCTGCTGTGTAGGTGCGAGAGCTCACTGTGGTCCGACCCCAAACGGGGGATCAATCTGCACCACCAATGGCAACAATTGATTTCCCTCCCGCCTGAATTAAAGAATCCATTTTCTCCTTTCCATCCATCCACACCACCAAAAGCTATAAATATCCCGTTCATCATGACCTCTACACGATGACACATTTTTATACAGCAGTGGTGATTTGGCCTAGAGGTGTGGAGGGTTTCCTTGAAGTGTAGTAAGCGCTGCTCATTTATCTGTCACAGCATTTAATGAGTGTATCCTTGCAGAGGGTGCGTGCTAATATATATATATATATATATAAAAAAGAAAAGACTGCTTTTTTAAAGTGTATAATTTTCATCTGGCAGAGGGAGTCCTTGTGAAGGTGAAGTGGAAAATACTGCTGAGGGATTAGATGTTTATGTGCTGCCACCTGCTGGTTGAGTTTTTCCACCTAACATGCATCTTTTATATCAGTAAAGGAAGGTTTTGAAACCCATCCATCCATTCCCTTCCGCTTATCCTTTTTCAGGGTTGCGGGGGGGCG
>VUQG01017949.1:3040-19780 GCA_015106755.1 Etia nguti
AGGAGGGCCCCCCCCCCCCCCCCCCTGAAAACTGCCTGCAGTGAAACAAGATGATTCTTCAAGATTCATTCACATTCAGAGAACAGAAGGAAAAAAGAGCAGGGTACAAAAAGAGGCAGAGACCCAGATAGATGAAAAGCCTTTTTCAGGAATGAGATGTGTAACTTTGCTGGCTTTGGTATTATCCTGTTAACATAATAGCCGTTTTGCACAGATATAGTTGACTTTTACATGGTTTTATTCCACATGGCTTTGTTCAGACATACCCGAGACAAAGACGGAGAACCCCAGTACACACATGCAAAAGATTATACACTTCTGAGCGTGCTTTGTCAAAATCGTCTCTAGTGAAGTTCATTCACACTTTTACACGCTTAGTTTTTCTCTGTAACTGAGAGGAAAGTATGTGTCGCACGGTGTTGCACTCCCCGATAGCTGATCTCACCCCTTTACAGCCGGGCTGAGAGAGACACAGATGGCTCTTTTTGAAGTTCTTATTTTGATGGTCAAACACTGTCATCTCCTTTGTGTGTATTACATTTCCTTCATTCTTGTCTTTGTGCTCTGCTGTATGTGTTTAAAATCTCCTGATGTCTTTGGGAGCAGCTGCAGTGCGTGACTTATGACAACCAACAGAAGTCAGAACCGATTAATGGAGCGTCCTCATTTCAGTCACCTCATTACAAGAATTCATTGTTTTTACTTGCTTTGTGCAAATGTAAACAAAGTATTGTATTTTCCCTCATCCTGATTTTACTGGTCTAATGTCTTCTGTCTTTTCTCTCTCTTGTTTTGCTGCCTCTTCTTTGGATCACGGCCTTTCCCTTGTTTACCCTCCTGCACCACAGGTAAATAGCTTTCTACTTCCATTGATTCGGGCTCACTACAAGGCAAATCTCTTCTGCGCTGTTGCTTTGTTCTATAAATCTTCTTAGGTCATGGCTGCCTTGGTGCAAGCCTAGATATTCATCCGGACAAACATGCGGCGTGTTCTTATTTATGGAAAGATTATTTGGGCAAATGTAGCAGAAAAGGACAATATCAACTTACATGATTCTGATCTCAGTACGAGCCCTGCTTTATTACTTTGTTCCGAGCCTCTAGATCTAGTTTTTTAATATTCGGTTTTTAGTGGGTAACAGCTTTTTAAGGTCATCTGAATACTTTTTGGCCATTTTCTAAGTTAAACTGATAAGTTAAAAGTTAATTTTTAATTCAGTGTCATACAGTTAGTTTTTGCAGTTTGCTGTTGTGTATCAAGTTCTGTTTTAGATTAGTTTTGCATTACTCCCAAGTATCGCCTGAGATTCACTGTCTGCGCTTGCATGTCTGTGAAAATCAAGGCAGCTTTAAACAAGCTCATAATCCACAGCTTCACCTATTCGAGGTTACTCAACCACTTCTTCCTCTATCCCACAGAAGCCCCATGGAGGCACTTTAATTTGGGAAATTGAGTGCACCTGGCTCGGCATCTCATTTCTGTCTTAGCTCAAAGTGGGGTGGCAATGGGGGCTTCGCCTCCTCATCCAATATCAAGTGGAGTTTTAGCCTTTTAAGATCACAGAGCTGTGTGTGACAAACTGAGCCGTGTGTTGCAGTAAAAGGCCTGCTTTTAACTGTAAAGGATGCTCAGCAGTAAATAAAACTGGGGTGCAGTGGCAGTCAATATTACAGAAAGATGAAGAGGAGCTGGCAAGTACAGTGAGGGAAACCTGGCTGGGCCATTTGCCAGAGACTTAAGTGTTTGAGAAAGAGTCTTACGGCAGGTCGTGGGATTGCAAACATGGTGTTTTCCCACAACTTTGATTTCACTGACCAGGTTTATTAATTAAATTCTAAATGCTAAACCTGTTTTTGTGCATTTTATTGAAACTGACATAGCTGGCATTGTGTTATTGCCAGACATTGCTGATTTGAGCCGTTTGCCATTCGGATGTAGTATATTTTTACATGAATCTTCTTCACTGCTTCATTTAAACATGCCTGCATGACTGAGAGACAGAGCCATGGTATGGACATGATTTTCACATGTGGCAAAAGGGTTTATGCTGTGCCTTGTAGGTTTATTAGTAGTTTCGAGTGGTTGGTTTTCTTGACGAGTATGACACAGAACTGTCAGAATTTTACCATATTGAAGGCTATTGGGTCCAGCCCAGTCAGACTTCTGGGGTCATATGACTGCTATCGGGAAACGGAAAAGAATTCATGTCTGAAAGGGGCGTTAGATACCGACAACCCAGAATATTGTACACATAAGCAGCTTTGTGGTATCTAGAGCACACATGTGAAAGTGTAAATATATGGGCACTGAGCAGCATTTAGTATCAGAAAAGAGTACACAAGATCATCGCTCACACCTCCTCCTAGATCATTTTGCTTATGCTGTACAATAGCTGGAGCTGTGAAATGTCACACAGCTAAAGGTTATTTTCTACTTCATTAATGCACAGAGAAAAGCAGCAAAGCCTGAGCTCTGACTGAGCATGTTCCTGTGTTCAGCTGGCTAAGGATCATTTTAGACTGGGATAAGGTGAGAAGAACGCTAAGTGTTGAGGTGTTTTGATTATGGTAGGTGGTAATATCTGATACTGAAATGCCATAAATAAAATTAGTGTTTCAGCAGATAAATGGGTATACGCTTAGATCCATAAATATTCAGACCGGAAGAACTTTTCCCTTATTTTGGTTCTAATGAAACAACTCAGATGCAGTTGTTAAATAACTGAAAATAAAATGTTCATTCCTAATACTTGGCTGGCAATGACAGCCTAAAGTGTTGAACTCATGGACATCAACAGAAGCTGGGTTTCCTTCTTTTTTTAATGCTCTGCCAGGCTTTCAGTTGCTGTTTGTTTCTGGGCCTTTTTGTCCAAAATTGAGTCTTCAACAAGTGAAATGAAGGCTCAGTTTGGTTAACATCAGGTGACTGACTTGGCCATTCAAGAATATTCCACTTCTTTTCTTTAATAAACTCCTGGGTTGCTTTGGCTATATTGTCATTGTCCATCAGTATTTTGAAACGAGACCCAATTAATTTGACTCCATTTAGCTGGATTTGAGCAGACAGCAGGTCTCCGAACACCTCAGAATTCATTCAGCTGCTTCTGTCCTGTGTCACATCATCAATAAATACTAGTGTCCCAGTGCCACTGGCAGCCATGCACGGCTTTGTTAGAAGTTTTTTAGTCCAATCAGGCCTTTCTATTCTTGACGCTTATGAGTGGCTTGCACCTTGCAGTGAACTCTCTGTATTTAATTTCATGCAGTCTTCTCTTTATGGAAGATTTGTATATCAATACGCCTCCCTCCTGGAGAGTGTTGTTCACTTGGTTGGCTGTTGTCAAAAGGATTTCTCTTCACCATGGAAATGATTCTGCGATCATCCACCACTGTTGTCTTCCGTGGACATCCAGGTCTTTTTGGGTTAGTGAGTTCACCAGTGCTTTCTTTCTTTCTCAGGATGTACTAAACTGTACAAATTTTGCAGCTCCTAATATTGTAGCAATATCTTAGATGGGTTTTTTTCTGTTTTTGCAGCTTAAAGATGGCTTGTTTCACCTGCATGGAGAGCTCCTTTGACTGCATATTGTCTGTTCACAGCAAAATCTTCCAAATACAAGCACCACACCTCAGATCCACTCCAGGCCTTTTATCTGCTTAATTGATAATGACATAACAAAGGAATTGCCCGCACCTGTCCATGAAATAGCCTTTAAGCCAACTGTCCATTTACTTTTGCTCCCTTTAAAAAGAGGGTGGCACATGTTAAGGAGTTTAAACTCCTAAACCAGGGGTGTCCAGCCTTCATTTGAGGATACCCTCAAATGAAAGTTGGGAGTCTACACATTATGTCCATGTCAATTATATAACTATAATTGGAATATGTTTCAGTAAACGGGTAAAAAAAACCAAAAAACTTGTGTCAGTGTCCAAATATATATGGACCTAACTGTATATACATATATAAGAAGAACATCCAGCTGCTCCAAGCAAAACATTAGAGGTCTCTGTTCAGAAGAGTGCCATCCTATGGTAAATGGACTGGTTCTTATATAGCACTTTTCTACTCTTCTGAGCACTCAAAGCGCTTTACACAACTTGTGCATTCACCCATTCACACCAGCACATTTTTATAAGTGCTTTCTAAGTAACATTCACACACACATTCATACTCCGATGGATGCATCGGAGAGCAATTTGGGGTTAGTATCTTGCTCAAGGATATTTGGCATGCAGACTGGAGAAGCCAGGAATCAAACCACCAACCGTCCGATCAGTAGATGACCTGCTCTACCACCTGAGCTACAGCCACCCCTATGATGGGCTGAGATACTGCGCGGAACAAAATCTTATCAAATGCTCAAACCAGAGGTGTCAAATATAAGGCCCAGTCCAATCCAATCCACTGGACAGCTTTAGGATATGTGATGCAGTGCATAGATTTTGGAGACCTCCCCGACAGCCATTCATATTACACCAAAGTGATGAAGTGTGTCTACAGTAAACTGCATAATAAAAATAAGACATTTTCTGTGAATGAATACAAACTTTCTATTTTATAAATATAGGACAGTCTGGGCTATGAGAATTTTCTGTAATTTTACACATTTATTTCTTATATTTTAAGCCCAGAGTCAAGCTGACAGATTTCTTTCATTAACCACAGTAGGATTCTTTATCATGAAGATAAACTGAAGCATACACTTCTCTTTCTTATATTGAGATATCGCAGGGATTAAATATGTAGCCTGCATAACCTGCACTCCTCTATTACGAAGCCATGCTGGTGTAATACATATAGTATGCAGTTTAGGGTTGTCCAACTAAAAATTACAAAACTGAAAAAGAGATTATCTGGATGTGAACATATGTTGCTCTAAAACCTGTATGTGGCTTTCAGCATTAATGGTGCTTTTCCAGATGTTCAAGCTGCCAGTTCCATAGGCACTAATGCACCCCTATGCCCTCAGAGATGTAGGCTTTTCAACTGAGTGCGGACAACATGCTATGCACATGCAGTGGTTTTGCACAGAATCGTGTCTGTTTTTAATGAAGTGCCGCTTGAGGGTCCAAATATCCAAATAGGTCCAATAAGTCCAAATAGGGTCTTTACCTTACAGTATAAAGTGCCTTGAGGCCACTGTTGTTGTTATATTTACTTTTTTAACATTTTTAATTATTATACTGATGCTTATGTCACACATTATTCGTGCACATAGAAATGAAAAAAGTTTTTATGTGTCTATTTTTGTGTTTTTTTTTTTTTTTTTAATTATCTCCATGAAGTAATTATATCAATGCCAAAATTCAAGGCAAGCTTCATGTTTTTAAATGACATTCAGCCATAGTCCCTATACACAGATAACTACACAACCCTAACCACTGCCTCACACACCCTGCCTGGTCAGACAATGGCCAGTAATGACCAGACTCATTTTTGAGTAGGTGGGTGGAATGTCCATGATTGGAGGTGTCGGGCGCAGCCCTGCTGTAAGGGATTAGAAGAGCTGCTGTAATTTGCTGCTTCCTTGAGAGCTGCTCATATAGATTATGTGGGAGGATGCTTCATTGTGATGGCTGACAACAAAGCTTTGTGATAGCTAGTGTCTATCGATTGCAGAGGATATACATTACAGTAGATGTGTGCAAACAGCTCAGTTTCCTGAAGGAAAGTACCTTACTTCAGGCACAAGCCATGATGGATGGTGCCTGTGAATGTACAAAATATAGGTAAAAAGGAAAGACATCTTCAAAGCACTGATCTGGCTCAGAATTTAATTTGGCTGAATAGTACAAATAGGAATCTGTTTGTGAGATTCAACACAGTATAATTAAAAGAAAATACCATTTAAAATTCAGAAATTACAGTAAATAAAAGATCAAATTATAACTGAAATTATATGTTTGACATTTACTGACAAGATTGGATCAAAATCTTAAAAATTATTAACTATACCAAATTCAAGACGTGACAGTGAAAAATTATGGCGTCTGTGTCTGGCTTAGGCAAGCTCATTTAGGAAGTTAGGTTAATATCCAGCAGATATAAAAGAGACTGAGTCGAGTCACTGGTTCTTTGGTTGTAGGACACTTCCATCTTGTGGTGTAAACAGGTAACACAAGCAACAAAGATAATATTCAATATAAAAAATATAAAAAAAATAAAATAAAATAAAATAAAAAAATACTTTGCTTTTAATGGGGTGGAGTAAGTAAGTAAGTAAGTGATTTACCAGTCAGCCTTGAGTCTTTGGTCACAGATTAATCTCCAAATCTTTTTTTTTTTGTAATTGCCTTTTTTGAAACATTAATTTGCATTAATAAACAATGTTACCTTTCATCTATTCAAATTTACTGTCTACACTAGAAGCTCTAAAAAAAGAGAGAGAGAAGTCAGCTGACAGGTGACAGCTTTTCATAGGGCAGGGATATGAACATATTTTCTTATGCTGGCTTAAAAATGAGTTTTTATCTGAAACAAAAATTCGTTTTTACCAGTTAATGTTTTTTTGGGGGGGTTTTTGTTTTTAGTTTTAGTTTTTTGTTTTTTATAGCCAACTTTTCTCCCCATCCTGATGCTCAGTTTGAACTTCAGCAGGTCACGTTGAGTTGCTGCCATGTGATTGGCTGAATAGATACTTGCGTTAACAAGAAGTTGAGCAGGTGTACCTAGCTAAGTACAGAAGATTTTTCGGTGACTTTGTCTTGAATGTAAAGGCCAAAGAGCTGGAATGCTTCCATACTTTTCCAGGAGATGGTGCTATACAACAAGAAGTCCTTTAGTGTTTAATTCTGCTGCTCAACTTTGCTGCGCAAACCTTACAAAATTCATTCAACACTTAATTCACAGCACAGCTGATTACTTGTATGTCTGCTCCATTATCCTCCAGCATGTCTCAAACATTCATTAAACAAATCTACTGATCTTGGCAAAGAGATGTTGAAGCTGTGATCATTTCTGAGACACTTTCTCTTGATACTTTTACTGGCTGAATATTAATTTTCTTCTCGTTGAAGGGTGAATCAAAGCTAAACATCACTAGTCATTTGTGTCAGCGCACTCTCCCAGACTTCAAAATGATCTTTATGAGGTTAAATGCAACCGCCACCGCCAATAAAGATGGGAACAAACGATTTGCTGCTCTCTGCTGCTCCGCTGCTAAAGTCCATATTTGCTGAAATGAAGGCGTGATGTTTAATGAAAAGAACATGACATTTACGCGCTGCTGTTTTGACCTTGGCGGCACAGATTTAACCTGCTCTTTTCAATGGCGCTCCGATTCTTGACACTTTAACTTGTTTTCTGAAGCTTCATTTGTTTGCATTTGCTCTGCCTCTCCGTGAGTGCGTTTGCACTGCCGGGAAGACCAGTTAAGTCGTGTGATCAAGTGCAGGTCTCTGCTGGCTGCCGGCGACAGGCCAGAAGACATAGTGCTCTAAGTCCACATGGCAAAGGACGGACGGTCTGCTTGGGGACAGTTTGTGCTCTCTCAGAAAAACAGTGAGGACAGCTTTCATTTCTATCCATCACCTCTGCCGTGACTTGGCCTTTAGAGAAGTGGGCCATCTGTCCACCTTATTAATGAGCTTTTGAGGGATTTTGGTTAAAAAAAACAAACTTTCTTAAGTTGTTTTGCTTCACTACAGCGGTGGCGCACGGGTGTTTCATAAATTAAGTCATTTTTCAGCCGTTAATTGAGCAAGATTAGAAATATTGTGGTGCACAGCGTGGATCTCTGCTCACCCTGTAGTCATAACTTTTTTTTTTCCTCTTGGTCTCTTCCAGCACTCACCCGAAATATTACATGTGCTCAATTTAAACCCTTTTTTTCATTATCATGAGAACTTTAACCTTATTTTCTCTCCTCCCCTTTATTGGATTACTTAATGGGTTTCAGCATCGCAAAGCAAAACGGCTGCAGAAACGGTAGTTTGTGTCCCAAAAGCAAGGTTTTCTAGTTTTGTTTTGTTTTTGTTATCTGTGAGCCGCAGAAGTATGAGGCTGGGGGCGGTAATGAGAGAGTTATGAGGTTGTTTCTTCCCCCTGTGCCGCTGGAGAAGACTGATGAGCCTGAACTTGCAAATAAAGTAAAAACAATCAAGGGAAAGAGTGGGTAGTAGAAAGGCACACACATATAGAGGATAAAAAGAGATGTGCTCATATAGTCCCAGAAGATTGATTGTGTCAATATCCAGGTCATTTTTACGGTGCAGTATGTCTCCTTTTAGATTCCTTTACTCTCAGCCTTCAGCCACATGAAAGAACCTCCACTGCTGATTGTCCACTTCCAACTGAAGTTTGATCAAAATGTGGCAGTAATGACACTAGTTAAGATTTAGTTTCGTATAGTGGTCTTTGATAGAAGAGAGGAAAAAATCCTCTTAGAGTTTCTCTCAGTGGGTCACATTTTCACATGTAAAAATAAATAAATAAATAAATAAAAAAAAGCTTTACCTCAAAGAAAACTGAATGTCAAACATCTTTAAATCACCTTCCATTCTTTCTTTCCAAATACACTATTAATGATCGGTTAACTGCGTAGACTTGTTTTGCAGCTTATGTTAACCACGAGACTTGTTTCTGCAAAAAATTCAATCTTTCAAATTACAAAGTGTCTTTCGGTGGGAAAAAATTACATTCACGGCTGGCTTTTATTTCTGCTCCCTTTTCAAGATGAAGCAGAACTCCGATGTTGGGATTGAGTGTGTATTATTATTAATTCTGTACTTTTTTAAGATGTCGTGTATCAGCCACCCACTCAGACCTCAGCGGACTGACACTAGGTGTGTATGTGTGTGCTTATGCATGTGTAAGTACTCATTGAAACTTCAGCATGACTCCTGTTAACCTGTCAGCCAACCCATGCCATTATAGCTATTACCAGAACTAACACAGACATTGTGTTGGATATTGATAGCAGTAATAAAGTAAAATAATTTTTTTTGTTTTGTTTTTTAAATATGCACATTTTTAAAACCTTTATTTTACTGGTATGTTTTACTTTCCAGTGGAGGGGTTGGAGCACTGGTTCTTAGATTGTAGGACATCTGATTAATTATGTTGTAGTCTCTAAACCTGACTGCACCACAGTCCCCAAGATCCCCAGAGACAGTACGAGATGCTAACTTATCTCCGTGCTGAGCCTCATACAGGCAGAATCAAAGGGTATAATCTGGTTTTCTGATTTGTGCCAGATGCATTAAAGGCTCAGAGTGCCTCTGTTTTCTCAGGTGTACTGTGAAATAAAGTGTTTCCTGTTCCTCAAGATTCAGCTCCATTTCTCAAACCACCTTGAGAAATCTGATCTTGGTTCTTCTTTACTAGATACTTCAATAAAAGATATCAACTCCTAAGAGGATGTCAAAAACTTCAGGACACATTGGCGAGACCCCTCATCTAATTAGACATGCAGGGTAGCTGGTGATGTTGCGCAAAAGGTAGGATATAAACAAGACAGGCTCCCAAACCATCACATGGTTAAAACAGACAACACGTGGCCTTTTTAGACTAACCAGTTAACCTGAGTATAACAAAGCAGGAAAGGACTTTTGGAGGAGACCAGAGCCACCTGAGGAAACCCACAAAAGAGGCAGAGAACATCTAAACGCCACATAAAAAAGATCCCAGCCAAGCAAGGTGTTCAAACCAAAAACGTAAAGCAATGAGGCAGCGGTGCTCTGAACTTTAATGAGTCATTACAAAAAATGAATGCAAAAATATATACATATTTGGTGCCACTTCATTAAGGGAACCTTGCTGTGTTTAATCTCTCCTAGTTTGTGGAGTATCCCTGTTACATGCAAGTTTCCTGGGTTTTATGTGCATCATTTTTTTTATAGTTTACTGCAGTTTTAGGCAAATCATCTCTAGATGCTTTGCAATAAAAGAAAATAAAAGTCTAATTAAATATAGAACACCACCATTTACACTGCAAGCCACAATAACAGAGCGCTTTACTCCACTTCATCCCAAACTTTATCGCCACAGCTACGGCCATTTTAGAATTAACCTAACACGTCCTTGGACTGTGGGAGGAAAATCCCACGCAAGCACAGAGAGGACATGCAAACTCCACGGAGAAAGGCCCCGGGAAGCTTTGACACAGACCCCTGGTGTGTCCTCTTGTTTGAAATGGTTTGAGTGATCACATTTAAATGCATAAAATTGACTCATAAGCAAAACTGATCCTGGAAAAACATCAGAGCGAAGCTGCAGTCAAGCTCCCTGTTATTCCCAGCAGGAGCCCTGCAAGAGTGCACTAAGCAGGCGGAGTTTCCTTCTGACAAGCGATGACATAAAAACCCGTTTCTGAGCCTTTAAAGCATCGTGATACTCAGCAAAGATTGGGTGTAAAAATGAATGATGCAACATTTGAACTGCTAAGGCTGTTTACTGACAGAAATGCGTCTCACTTTCAGCAAAGAGCCACATTTGACTTTTTTCAAACTTTTATCAACCCACACTCACTAAAGGATGCATAACATATGCGTATTTAAATACTGTATCAGGTTTTGCTTTGTGTAAAACAGAAGATGTCGGCCTGTTTGCTTCAAAGTCTCTTATAATCTGTGGTTACTAAAGCAAGTCACGCATCCAGAAAAAGCCTTATGACATTTTAATGAGACTCCAAAGCCAACTTGGAAGAATGAAATGTGGGCGAATTCACATCAGTGCTCTGTGTTTGGTGACTCAGCCATTATGTAGGATTTTTTAAAAAGTTTTTTTTTTGTTTCTTATCATCCAAAAGCATCAAAGTAGCAGTTTCAACTAGAAGTTTTTATGTCACTGAGTTATACATTCCATGGTGTTTAAACATACTACATTTAAAAAGTCTTAGAATATTTTATGTGATTGACCACAGAAACTTTTTTAATCAAATACGGTCATGTACAGTCATGTGAAAAAGAAAGCACCTCCTCACAAGATAATAAAATCATATTATCTGATTCTCACCGTGTTGTGGTTTATTTACCAATAAATAAGCCAAAATGCAGTTTGCAGAAAAATAAGTACAACCTTACTACTTTAATATGAACTAAGAGGCTAATTCATGTGGTTTACTGAACATCAGCTAGTGTGACCACCTCTATAAAAGCAGAGGTTTTGACTGTTTTCTGGTCTGGAGCATTCAGTTGTGTGTCAACACGATACCACAAGTCTTCCCAGGACAGGACAGGACAGGACAGAAGAGACCAAAGTTGAGATATGGCCATAATGTAAAGCACCATATTTAGCAAAAAACCAAACACAGCATATTAGCACCAACTGTTCAGCACAGTGGTTGAGGGGTGATGATTTGGACTTGTTTTAGAACCTGGGCACCTTGCAATCATTGAGTCGACCTGGTATTCTGCAGGTAAACGTGAGGCCATCTGTCATACAGTTAAAGCTTGTCCCAAATTAGCACATGGAACAGAACAATCGTCTCAAGCACAACAGCAAATCTACAACAAAATGACTAAAAAAAAGAAAAGAATCAAGGTGTCGCAGTGACCCAGTGAAACTCCAGATTGCAGTCTGAAAAACTGTGGTGGGACTCTAAGAGAGCTCAATGAACTGAATCCTCGTTGTAAAGAAGAGTGGGCAAAAATTCTTCCACAACAATGTGTGAGACTGATAAATTAATTGCTTTCTGTGTGACTTTAGGAGATTGAGTCATGCACTTTTTACACACTGCTTCTGCACTGACCTAAAGTTGTATTTAAATCATTTTAGAATCTGATGAGGGCCATGGATGGTTATTATTATGTTCTGATATGCAAAGCTTATGATTGGTCAAGGTGTGCTTTCTAATGTAACTGTACTCCGCAGTGCAAAACTACTAATATGAAAGCATTAAATATAGCCACTATAGTATGCTGGCTAGGATAAGATGCTGTTAGCTCGAATGCCTTCAAACTTGTATATAATTAATTTAGGCCCATAGATACAATAAGATATATTTACAAAGAAAAATAAGTTATTGATCTATGGATATATTTATATGTTCAGGTATAGTTATTCATATACTGCTGGTCCGCGATGAAAGTCATCCAAGGCTCAAATTATAAGGTAAAATTTTAGAGAGAGAATCCCAACAAAAAAGGAAAATGGAGGCAGAAAAGAATAGCATGAGATGACAACCAGGACAAGTTAATGATATGCAATAGTGCCATGTAAATGCATGCAGAGTGAAAAGAGGGCAGTGGAAGAGAAACACCCATGAGAGGTCCCCCAGCAACCTGAGCCTGTAGCTGCATAAGTAGTGTATGGTTCAGGGCCACCTGATCCAACTGTGAGCTTTAGGAAAAAATAAAGTTTGAATATAATCGTATTAATAGAGCTATGTGTGTGTCCCCAACCCGAACTGGGTTCCACAGCTGAAGGCTCTTCCTTCTGTTATATGTTTGGAAACTCCAGGAGCTCTAAGGTGCTCTATTATGATAATACGGTACTATAAGGTCTTTTAAAATGGAACAGGGCCAGATCAATCAGGACTTTGTATTATGAGGATGTATAAGCAGAGATTAAATATTTTAATAAGCAGATCAGTAATTTTCTCTTGCTTTTTGTAAGATTCTATTTCTGCAAAGAAAATAACATGCCATCCTCCGGATGTTGCCTGTCAGCATATGCACGTGAATAGCTACACTGAAAATAATGATCGACAGTTCACACACCCAAATCAGCGTGTTTCTTTAGAAGTGCTGAGCACAACAGCAAACTCCATTGAGGCAGTCAAACCGCATGTTTATAATGCAGTGTTAGTTCGCTCAGTATGATTGAAAACCTGCTTCTGGGCTGTCTGCTCGCTCCGAGTTTGATTACTTCCCCAACGGACTCTACAAGTGCATCTTTGAAGTCGCTCTGCCGGTATTATTTTATGCATGAGTAAATAAATACAGTAACTGTCACCAGGATTTTTGTTGGAAGAGCTAAAAATACAGTATGGGGTGTGATTTGGCCAGATGAAAAACAGCTATATTTGAAAACACAAGGACTGTTTGTCTCAGGTTTACTCACAAGGTTTGTTTCTATGATTTTTACATTTTCGAGACAGAGTTTGTTTTAATCCTGATAATATTTTTCATGTAGAGTGTTAAAGAGGGATGAGGGATCCACAGGATGTCCATGAATGAGAAACTACCCTCTTCTTTTGGTATCCACTGTCAGCAATAAAGGAACCGGGGTGTGGAGGTCATTTATCCACAGGGATGGATCCTCAAATCCTTACAGTTGAGCTTCAACTCTATGTGGTTTTTAGCCTTGTCAAAATGCTTCTTTATTGGAGCTAGTGTATAGGTGGCATTTTCAAACGACAACCCACAGACATAATCTCCTTTTCAGACCATTTTCCAAGGGGATATGTCAAAGGCTGTTTCTGCTTCTTGTACAGCTTTGGTGAAAGCAACTTGACCGGTATAAGAACCTGAAATTTCTCAAAGGGCAATGAGCAATAGCATAGGTTATAGCTGGTTATAGATTAAATGTATGAATATGCTCCTTTTTCCTCATGTTTGACTTCGTTCCTGCTTAGAATTAAAAAGTGGTCTCTGGCTGTTGTTGGGGGAGAAAGCCCAGATCCCAAAACAACTGCATGAGTCAGAGCTTCTTTTTTAAAATTATTTACTTTTTTATTATTCTAAACAAATGTCATTCTTACTACAGTTGTTGTTATTGTGTTAAATAATAAATGGCCTGATACTTAGTGCTTTTCTACTCAATTTGAGCACTCAAAGCGATTTCTTACTACAAACCTCTTTCAACCATTCACACACACATTCATACAAGTCCTTTTAAATGCACACATTCCCACATTCATACTCTGATGGATGCATCAGGGGCAGCTCGGGTTTCAGTATCCCACCCATTATGTAAAACAAATAATCCAGATATTTAAGTTTGCATACATGCACTCTGATATTCCTGTATTTCATGCTGGAGCTTTATCACAGCCTGCCGAGAGATTAGTGGAAATGAGTGAAGCCACTGTGTCCACTGCAGTAGAGTGCACAGAACGAGAGTCACGTGTGGAAACTTTGGAGTTCAACTAGTGGTAAAACATCCACAGAATATCTTTTAAATTCTAATTCAAAGGCAATAACACACCAGTCGTGCTGCTGCCACCCTTTCACTGAAACAAGCCAATTAGCTTCTTTCCCCTGCCTTCAAGCCAACTTTCTCCTGATTGGCTGTCCCTCATAAACAGAAGATTTAAACAGCATTTGGCTTCTTTGGTCAGAGCAATGTGCCTGAGATGACCATATTAGGGATACTCACCTTCAATGACTTCCAATGACTCATGGCAGAGTATACACATATCTATAGGTATGTTTGTACATCATGAGTTTTTATGGCATTTCATTTTGATTTATAATTCTGGTTTATCTTTAATAACATCTGCACTTATAGTCATGGAAAGAACAATTTGTATTGCCTAGCTTATGTTTCATAACAGTTACAAGTGTAATATAGCGAACTCCATTTTTATTTACTATCATATTAAGTCACTGAAAACTCTATTAATAAAAGAAGGCTTTTGTCCAGGAAGCAATGACCTTAAAATACCAACTGAAATAAATATCTTCTTGAAGTGTTCACACACACACACACACACACACACACACACACACACACACACACACACACACACAAATATTCCCTCACACTGTATCCTTGACAATAGCTCCCTAATGTTTAAGCAGTGACAGGCTGAGGGTAATGTCCATTACGGCTGTCTGCCCACACATGACAGTTGACAGGATCAATATGCCTCTGCTGCTCCGCTTCAGATCGTCATTCCAAGAAGCCTTGATGCAAAGAGGAACTGCGACCTTTACTGACACCTGCAGATCTAGTGGGAGTTTTACTTGGTAACGTTACAAAATAGGTGCAGTTACTGTAGCTGCACTCCACAAATACCATAAAACTAAATAAAAGAAAATCACATTTTGGTTATGCAAGATGGAACAGTTACAGGACTTTTGGGTCTAATTTGTAGAGAAAAAAAAACACCCTGTCCACTTATTATTACTAGATTTCAGTTCACAAGCAGAAAATGGAAACTGGTGCCCAGTATGGCAGCAGGGAAAGACCCAATTAGACAGTGACATGTCTGTCAGTGGAAGGCAATGGTGTTATGGAGTCTAGAGGGGCCCTTTAGCTAGAGACTGGGCTATCATACAGGAAGCTGCTTAGAAAGGAAACCATAAGCTTTATTCGCAAAACTTCTGTGGAAACATGAACAGTGAGAACGTGTAAAATGTAGTATTTCATCACATGCCTAAAGTGGAGCCTACTCCTTATGCACTCCTATTTATCTCCTTCTGTACACCCAGAGGAGGAGTACAGATCTGCCTTTTGCTTCAGTTGACAGTTGTGCTCTATCGGGAGCACTATAATACAGTAAGTATTATAATACATGACAACATATCTTGGGCGCCCTAAAGCTTTTTGTCTCTAGTTAGCTTGTTAAGAGTGTGTTTTTGACACTGTGTGCTAGGCATGGTGACAACAGAGTATGCTAATACTAACATGCTACCATCTCCCCAGTGCAACCCCTCCCAGTCCCACAGAGGTTTATCACGGGCTGCATATCAAATGTGCACCTCGGCAAGTGGTCAGAGCAGAGAACAAGTGCCTCTAGAGCTATGCTATTTACAGCAATACCAGTTTTTGATCGCTTGAAATGTCAGAACTGTGTCATTAAATTGCATTTCAGTTGCATGCAGTTGACCTTTTCGTGCTGCATTTCATAATCTATATCACAGAACTATTAATTGGGACTGTTGGTTAGACGGCGCCGTTTTTGCAGGGGTCACCTTGGGCTCTGAGCTTGCAGTAATCCTGACAGATTTGCTCTAGGGATTGGACTCCTTGTCAATATTTCAAAATCAAACAGAACCATTTCACAGTTCAGTTTTATGACTGTGAGTTTGGTAGATAGTCTTTTTGGACCTTTTTACCTTTTTCTGTTGCTCTCTGGTTGTCCAGTGTCCTCAAATATTTTATGGTATGCCGAATTTCCAGCTAATAGCTCTTTGGGAATCACCTTGCTGGTGCAAAAATATTCTTTATTCCTTTGAAAACTGTGTTGTCTTTGGCATTTCTCATAGATTCAGCTAAAGACATTGGAGGAAATTACTTTTTCAGCATTTTCAGGTCATTGTAACAAAGAGCATAAAAATATCATTTAAAATTAGTTTTTTGCTAAGTTTTTAAAGGGCAACATTCTTCGGGTCAGGTACAATGATCGGACCGAAGTGAGTGAAAAAGCAGCCAATGTCCAGAGAAAAACTTTGAAAGACTTCCAGAAAGCCTGGAGAACTATTACTTAAGACCATTTACTACTACTATAGTTTTACATGTATGTCTATGCAGCACTAAATAATGTGATTAATTACTGAAATAACTGGTATTAAATAAAGTCTCCATATTTGCTTCCTTTATGTATTTTATCATATTCCTTCCTGTCATCTCCTATGTCCCCCGTGAGAGATTTTGAGTATTTTATGGTAACAAGTTCATTTGTTGTGTTCACCACAACACAACATGGTACGATTTGGTGCAGTATGATTTGCATATTTTCTACATATAACAATTTAGTCAAAACTGCACAAGGCCACCTCTTTTGTTAAAGCTGTCCTTTCTGCTTACAGCATCTTACTAAATGAAATTGCAGCTGCCAAATCCTCATTACCTATGCACAAATTGTCTCTCTTTTCTCCTCCGTTTTTTTTTTTTTTTTTTGCAGCTTATTT
>VUQG01017949.1:19800-33193 GCA_015106755.1 Etia nguti
GACCAAACAAGCTTGTAGTAAAATGCTCTAAAAAGCTCACAGTATGTGTTGCAGACACACACGCATGCAGAAGAAATTAAAATGTGTGATTTACATACATGTCCTGAGGTTACAAGTGCCCTGGTAGTCTAAATTTGTGGCCTCACACTCCCACGATTATTGCTGTGGGTCATATGGAAATGTTTTGTGTTCAGCAAGACCTCTCAAAACAGCATCCTACATTCCTGCCTAAATGCCCATTATCTGTGCTTGGCAGAAATACACATGCCTCTTATTTCCTAATTTATTATCATTTCTTTTATGTGATATTTCTATCAAAAGGCTGTAGTTGGCCTCACAGATGAGGCCTTTCAAACCAAAAATCAATTTGAGCTCTTTGATGAAATCAGACTGTGTGTTTTTCTTCTTAAGGGATTTAGATGGATACAGGGATGTGTGCATTAGAGAAGATATACAGGAATGCTTGAAAGCATGCACGCACTTGACTATAAACGCACATACTCACTCAGGTGTGGATTTAATGAACATGGTGTTTGTGTCTTTGAGGTTTCCTCTGTGGGGATCCTGTGAAAAAAGTACTCTAAAAAAAAAAAAAAGATTTTTATCTAAAACCCTATCTTGATAGATTTTTGTAAATTAATTCTAATATTAACAGAAGTACCCTTTTGTCTCAAATATAATTTCCCAGGTGCAATGCTTTGGCAGCTTTGGAAATGCTGAAAGACAAAGAACAGTGCTGATCAGAGCTGGAGAAAACACAGAGGGGATTGAGAGGCTCCATCCAATCAGCACAAAGAAGCGCTAAGCCATGCCCACCACACATCTGTACAATGACGTCAGAGTCCAGTGGACTGCAGCACAATGACAGGTCTTTTTATGTGACTAATGTGCAGGAGGGCTTAGTAACCCGCGATGGCAAAGGTGCTGCACGTCCACAATCCTACTATGTAGTAGGAGTTTATAACAGTAGTCTTGCACATCAACATCTTAAATGCCTCATTTGCTGGCTAAATATTATTAAGCAACTTAACCAGTAAGGATTGTTCTGTTAAATTCTGTATAGCAAACTGGTTAAAATTCTCTCCAGTTAATGAATCTTAGTTGTGAAATTTCTGTGAAGTTGTGAAAATTTTCATTTTTCTTTCGCTTTACACAACTTGCCTTATTCACCCATCACACCTATTCATACAAGCGCTTTTTTCTATGCTCTTTCTGTGCAAGTTCTTTCTATCCATCATTCACAGTCATTCACATTCATACTCCATTGGATGCATTGGAGAGCAACTTGAGGTTAGCATCTTGTCCAAGGATATTTGGCATGCAGACTCAAGCAGGCGGGGGTTACTGATTTAACTGATTGATTGTTATCGATAAAGTAAACAAAAAAAATATTACATCTTTACTATAATAAAAAGTCAGAAGGTATACAGACAGCACACGGCTAATAATGTGTGTCTCTTTTAGAATGTCTCCATCTTGGTTATATTTTACAAGCGTCTAATCTAACATTATGATTTCAAATGTAAGGTCAAGCCCAAGGTGAATATGTGGTATTGTGCTACAGTGCTGAGGGTGAGTTTGAGAAGCAGTTCAGGGGTGCAGACTCAGCTCAGTCTGCTAAATGAGATCTGCTGCTCCACTGCTGGAAATGCTGTTAACCTGCTACGTCAAGAGCAAATACTTTGATGTCTCCCAGAACCAAATCCCTCTGTCGGGTGTGAGGACACCAGTGAGTTCAACCCACTCAGCTTCACGGAGCTCACCGAGCTGTGGAACACAGCATGAACCGCTTGGGTATTTCCTGTACTGACTAAACTAGATTTGCTATCTCAATAACAGCTTAACACTATTCTTGTGGATCCAATTATCATAGTCTGAGATACAAAATGTTAACTTGAATGCTGGCATGTAGTTCCATGAAAAGAAATAAAGGAGCCCGGACACTGAATTGAATTAAACCGTTCAATAAAGTGGATTCATCTCATGAAAAGGTCACTTGATGAGAGAAAATTGAATGAAAACTGGATACATGTCACCCCTGGTTGGAAGTCTGTTAGAGCAGAAATGCTTTTTTTTTTTTTTTTTCACGTGATAAAAGCAGTCTGTAGTCAGTAAGCTTGAAGCGCTGCTTCTGTGGTAGCGTTTCTAAAGAAAGAGACAGTAAAAGGGTGGAAATGTTTCTGAAACAACCTGATAATTGATAGAGACCTGAGGAGAAAATAAAAAATGCTAAGAGTCATCATGTATCTGCTTGAAAATGTAAATGTCAATAATGAGGTGCACTGGCCAATTTGTTTAGTTCAGAAAATTTAGTGTTTAAAGTGAAATGTATCAACTGAATGGTGAACAGGAAAAAAACTAAAGACAACGGCACATTTTAAGGCGAAGGCGAAAGACTTCTCAGACGCTCAGACTATGTCTAACCCATCATGTGAATGACACTAATAGTACAGCAGGCTTATAGGAAGACAATACAGTCAAAGAGGGTAAAATGTATAACTAAAAGATGCCATCAATACCAAAGTTTCCTGAATGTTTATGCGTAAATATGCATTTTTTTAAGTACAAAAATCTCGGTATAGAAGCCAGGTTCAGATTACTGTTCTTTTTGTTGGCACATTGGAGTTAAATGTCACACAAGACAAAAAAAACAACCACATTTTTCATGCTTATAGGAATAATAATGTTTTATAGATCTGCCGCTTAATGATACATGAACAAACCCTCTGTAAAATCCTTCAGAATATAAACATAACTAAAACCAAACATTCTTGTGTATGTAAGTGGTCTTTAGGTCGGGGTGCGGGAACTCCAGGCCTCAAGGGCCGGTGTCCTGCAGGTTTTAGATGTGTCCTTGATCCAGCACAGCTGATTTAAATGGCTAAATTACCTCCTCAACATGTCTTGAAGTTCTCCAGAGGCCTGGTAATGAACTAATCATTTGATTCAGGTGTGTTGACCCTGGCTGATATCTAAAACCTGCAGGACACCGGCCTTTGAGGCCTGGAGTTCCCCACCCCTGCTTTAGGTGGAGACTTCTGGCTCATAGTACATAGTAAAATATCATTTTAAGAAAAGCCTTAAAAACTTAAATTTTATACATATCAAGTTAACTGTAAGTAACTGACACTTTCCCAGCTGATTACTTACATTAAAACATTACTTTTTTAGTATTGCAAATGTAAATGGGGTATCCTCCCATAAATATCCAATGGAGTAGTAGTTCAATAAAGACCTACTGTGCATGTTTATTTTGACCATTACTCTGAAATAAAACTTATTATGTAAGAAAAATAATCTAAAAATGTCAAAAATAATCAGTGCACGAAACATATTTTTGTCTGCTGGTGTCTTTGATACTCAACAACATCGTTGCAACATCCTGCAGTTTGAAGTTGTCTTAAACGCTTAAGCCATTATTCACCTGAAACGGCCATCTTTCTCCCACTGAGTGAGCACAGCACGCCATCCAGACAGCATGTTTTAGACAGTGATAGCTTCTCCTGTTGTCACACAGAAAAAGATTGGCTCATGTGAGTAATTTAAGCATCCTTCTCCTCCTCCAATCAATACGGAGCTACAGTACACTCCAAAAAAGGCCCTGACAACCTAGTAAGAGTTATTTACGCTACTTGTTTAGAAATTGCGCTTTAAAAATAAGTAAAAGGTATTACCACAAAGCAAGCAGAGTTTTTTCTAAAACAGCTTTTTTTAAAAATATCTTTTAAAAATGTATTCACTGGAAATATGTATTTACATGTTTGTTTGTTTTTTAAATTTATCTTTAAATTAATACGAGAAAACACAATAGGCTACACGTTTTCTTGTCCTGTTTTGTTTTACCTTAAAAAAAGAAAAACGAAATGAAAATAAATTGAAATGACTGTAACAAAAGGCCATTTTTACAGTGTACAAACAGAGCGAACGTGTGTCTCTGCTGCCAATTTAGGCACCCGGTATGTTGTTGGCTGAGCCTCGCTGTGATGCTCTGACTGATTATTGGTGAAGCCAGAGGAGGAGGGAGGCAGTAATCCGTGCACAGAACGACCCATCTGAGCCGCCAGCAGAGCTGCTTGCGGCGGGCGTGGAGAGACCATGGAGCTGCCGGGGTTTACTCTCAGTTCAGATCGCTAAAAGGATACAGACTAATACACCGCATGCGAGTGGGGACGTGCAGAGAAGACCAGTGGAGAGAGCTGACTCGTTTTCACTTTAATTGTCGCGGTTGTCTCTCTCCCCGGAGCGTTACGCGTCTTACTGGAGCGCTCCACCTTCTGATGCCGGGAGCGCAGAGCCGGGTCAGGGGCTGATCCGAGTCCTCGCCTCGGATCGTTTTACAGTCTCTCTGACGCATATTAGCTTAGTTTCATATTTTTAATTAAAGAATCAGCTGTGGATTGTTTGCCCATCAAAGGGATTATGATTTTCTCAGACATGAGTACGGGGACCAACTCCCCCAAGGTGCATCCACCGAACGGGACGAGGTTTTACACGTTCCAGGCAAGTTAACTGCTCGTCTTCAGCCCACCTTTTGCTTATTTTGTTTACTGAGATGTCAGCTGCTTGTTTTTGTCTTTTTGCGTTGACAGTATTTTTTTTTTTCTTGTTTTGAGTGTCTTGTGGCATTTATTATGGTAAGTTCTAGACGGATTTTCTGCGGAACAGTGAATGTTAGGTGTTTCCTATTTGCGTGCAGAGCCCCTCAGAATCCCCTCGGTAAACTCAACCCTGTGTTTTCCACGACTTTGTATTGTGCTTACATTGCAAAGTGCTGTGTTTTGCATTTGTTTTGGATTTTGAAAGATCTTGGCCAAAATTCTCTATACTCGAATTTACCAAAGAATAATTTGGTAATAACTTGTCTAAGATCTTAAAGAAGAATAGTGCAAAAGATCTTCACACTTCCTCTTGATAAATAAATCATCTGACAGTTGGATTATGTGAAACTGCAATTCAGAGTTCATATAAATCTGTATAATGATATTTAATGATTCATGATTTGCCCACTGTTGGTTTGAAGAGAAATAGGGACATATGTGCACAGTGCCCTACATTGATTACTGCCCCCCCACCACCACCCCCTGCATAATTCAGCTCTGCACAGAGCCCATGCGTGCATGCAACGAAGCAGTGTTGGTGGATATTGATCGAGTGCGTGTTGCTCCTGTAACCAAGCCAGTACTTTCTGTTTTATTGTGGGTGGAAGGAAGAAGGGAAGTGAGTGAGACTGTATCCTTTTTTATATCAGTCTTCAAGCGCCTGCTGGTTGTCTTTGTAGCATAAAAGGGGAGGGAAAGGTGATGATGGTTGGAAATCTTTGCAGCCAGGTGCAGTCAGCATGGTTTCGTAAGTGTGGAAAGTGGTTTGCGGGTTGCGTTTCAAGTGAGAAGAAGTGCTGAGGGGAGCTCAGTTTTGGACGACATATACATGTAGAAATACACCTGCCTCATAAGCCCATCAATCAAATAGCAATCTGGGCTGGCAACAGATTTACTCTTGCGATTGCTTTACTTTTGTTGTGATATTTTAGATCACTTTGTTTTTATGGTAAGCAAGTAGAGCGTCATTATCTCTGCCTCTTAAATCATTTCCTCAGATATCTTATTCATATGCCCTCTAACCACTGAGCCACTGTGACTTTACCATTTGAAGATTTTCCCCTTCTGTGTTTGTCATAACCTCAGCTTTGCCTTTTCATGTCAAATCATTAGTGAAGAAAGGCTCCCTGGAGGGCTCATACCTGTTGGAAGAAGCTCCTCTGCTACTGCAAAATCAAAAGGACCCTAGATCACAGATTATAGTCCCAGGAAGTCCCCGTGTAAATCAGTTGACGGAAAAGCCACTATTGGGCTGCTCACAAGTCTTTTTCTTCCACTCTTGGGGTGATATAATGTCATTGCACTGATCCATACCACTACTTTCTCAGTACAGTCATTTAAACACTTAAAACATTTCCTGTCAAATTGTTTACCATCTACTAATGATATTCATTTCATCAGGTTGCCCTTCCTAGTTTGCAATTATAAATCAGTCGGGGCAAATTAAATTGCAAAGTAGGTGCCTTTTGAAGCTTCAGCCGCTCCATCAGGGTGATGAAGTTATTCAGTTTCTTTAGTATGCACCGCCAGGCTTTGCAAACATGTACCCAGAAGTGTCACAGCTTTCTTGGTCTGGGACTTTATAGTCTGACACACTGCTGTGCCTACTGTCTCTGTAACTTGCTCCACCTTTTGACTGATATTTCCTTACTGACATACAAAAGCAAGCAGAGGTGGCACATTAACATTGGACATCGGCAGAATGAACCTGCAGTTTTGTGGTTAACCTTGGATTATAGCATTGCAGTTGGCCTACAATTCAAATGCGATGCACTAAAAACACGATGAAAAGTCTACAGCCATGCTAATGACTTCAGGAGGTTGTGTTCAGGCACAGTGTTTAGCCATTTGATTCATGTTACAGCAGCTCATGAGTGAATGAACATGGTGCAATAGAAGTACATTTTTTCAAAACACTTGATTTTACATAAATTTACTTGAGTAGGGTTAGGGGTTGCCACCTCAGCATGCAGTCAAGTTCTATACTCTTGCTAATGACCTATTAATTTTATTCAGGTGTGTTGCAACAGAGACACATGGAAAAGTTGCAGGACACCAGGCCTCGAGGACTGGAGTTTGAGACCCCTGATCTAGGAGCTTTAATTTGGATCTGAGTATGTCGTGTTAGCATGCTAACATTAGCTAGAACTAAACACAGCGTGCAGCTAGAGCTGGGCAATTGATCAAAATGTAAATTTTGAATATTTTAATTACGATTTACACTTCCAACAACCATGAAAACAACGTAATCGGGATAAAACATTTTGTAAACTCGGTGTAACTCTTTTTATTACTGCAGTATGCTTTTGCTCTTTGCCTTATTTCTGGATTGCTCAGGGTCTGTCACTTGGCTGCGAGTTCTCCGATGCACAGAAGCTAGGCTAGAAATTGCCCTCACAGAATAGGCATCAGTGCCAAAAACCGCTGTGAGTCAAAACAAACTCCCTACCTGCTGGTTCCTCACCACCTACAACTGTATATATATATATTTTTTTTAAAATAATAATTTAATTTCAAGAAAGTCCCCTGCAAAAAGACATTTCTTTTCAGCTCAGTAACTGCATACGATTAGTTAAGTTAAATATTCAAGATTACAGTACTAACAAAGTTTTTTCTTCTTCTTTTTTTGCTATAATTGAGCAGTCTTTTGTATAGATTTACATGTGACAGCCATCAGTTTTGTTGGGATTTGGTGAAAAACTAATGGCAGCTTAAAGTCAAAGGGTTGTAGGTTAACACACATTTTAATTGATCACTGTGATCATTCAGTGCAGGGGAACAAGAATCTGCACTATCAACTTCTTCTCGTTTATATTGGAGAAATGAATAAGTTGTCCTAACATATTTAGGTTAAGTAAGCTTTACTTAATTTTTTTTTTTTGAGGCAACAAGTTTGCATACTTTTTTATTGGAAGTTCTGGGAACTAATTAGATTTTACAGTCCAGAAAGATCATTCAGTGTTTCACACACATAAACATGACTGGACTTATATGCACATGCAGGAGGAAAAAATGCTTAATCGCATCTCGTCTTTTAGTGGGGGGAAGTTGGAAGTTCGAGCACAATTTCTTATCTGTACTTTGTAATGATTAGGAAAATATCTTGAGTTGATTCGCATAGATCCTTTCACAATGCTGCCCACCACTAAAAAGACTTTGAACCAGAAAGCCCTGAAATATGTGTATTTCCCCAAACCACAAAGCCATGATATGGCAACAACATAACTGGTTGCAGTGATGGTCTGGAGCATCATCATTATGTTGTAGGAACCACTCCAATACAACTATATCAGATTGTGCATTGACCAGCAGGCTGTTGTTCCTTTGGTTTCAAGTGTGTCTAAAATGCATGTTGAGCTTATGGTGTAAAATGACCTCTTTTGACGTGCTACTTCTACTGTGCGACAAGGTGACACGCAGGAATGATGCAACTACCTCTCTCTGCCTCTTGACTATTTGCTATACTGGAGTGTTCATATTCATGGAAACCCTTCCATGAGGGGAAGACTTGTTGGCAGTGCTCCGAACCCTTTGGGCATTATTACTTGGTTTGCTGCAGATTTTTAGTCATGATTCTCTTTCAAGTCGCAGAAATTCTGCAGGAAGTGCTCTTGTAGCGTCGCCATCATGTAACGCTTTAAAGACTTGTACTACTGAGAGTTGGTTAGACAAACAATGCACACAATGGTTCTTGTCCCTGGGCGGTTTCTCTGGTGAGGGGAAAGCACTTGCAGATTTTAAACCTTTGTGAAATAATCTTACAGAGTGTAAAAGTTTAAAGGGAGGGCTAATATTCTCACTTCTACTTCCATATTTGTGTTTCCCCACTATACTGGAGTAGTTTTACTGGATTCATGGTTAAATCTTTATTTATCTTCTGCCTTGGTTCAGCCTGTCAGTTCATACAGAAGCTGTTTTAGCTCATCTGTATGAACTCCATATAAGGAAATCCTTTCTTACTGACATCATAAAGATCCTAAAGTAGACAAAAATGGCAAGAAACAGAGCTGTAGAGCGGTTTAAATCCTGAGCTTCAGGCTCACTCGTAGTATTTTAAACTTTTTTATATGAGGAGCTACTATAGTAACAGTATACATATGTCAGATAATAAAAAAATAATAATATTAAGTCTAGTTTAAACAATTATAATCTCCTAATATTTCCAATTTTGTGCAAGTGTCATTTTACAGTCATTTCAAATTTAGCTCAATCCTTCATTATTATTAGTTGCTTTGTCTGTGTCCTTGTATTTAATATTTGGTTGTTACTACTCTACAATACCCCGCCAAACAGTTTGTCAGGGCTGAGCTATCTAATAAATTATACATAATTGTTCCCCGGGATTTGTCCTTGGTTTTCAAATTAGCGTTTCATGTGATTAGTCGCTACAGCTGGAGTGTCTTTGCTTAAAAGCCTCCCTTTCCCCCACAGTCTAAAATGCATTGTCTTCCATACGGCCTATGCAGCATTATACCTCTAGCAACATCGTAGAAAGAAGCTCCTAGTGTAGGATAAACTATTATAAAATAGATAACAAGAAGGAAGTAACACTGATTTCTTAGTCTAATCAGGGCTTAAGCAAAATTGGCAGTCAACTTTTGAACAGATTGTCAGATATGTTTTACCGATCCCTTTTTTTTGTTTGTTTGTTTGTTTTTGTAAAATATTCGGTTGTTGTTAAAGAAGAGAGGAAGAAAATGAGCTGCTACTCACTGGTCTCCTTCAAAATAATCCTCTCTTCTGCAGCGAGCTGGCATTTGGGAGGTTTATAGCAGCATGGCCACAGGGGGAATTTGGCTAAAAAGCTTCTGTTTGGGTTTGCCTATAAGCATCTGTCGCCTGTGCTTTGTTTGTAAGCAGAGCCACAGCCCAGGCCAACCTCACTTAATCAAACTGCTAGAGCTGTGCTACCGCTGGTTTCCACTTCCGACTGTCTGACTGAGGGTTGGCGTTCAGGGCTTGACAGAAAAGATGAAATGTGGCTGTATACACTGATTTAAAAAGTGCTTCTTCTCATTTTGGTGCTTAACGCCAAGGAGGGGTGTTTGTACTGATGTCCTGATTAAAAAAAACCTCTTTTCTCCACTACTAAAGCTGAATGCAGACATGACACAGTGCCTCTTGTTCCATTTCACATCTTCAGATGCATTAATCAGTGCTAACTAATGTGCATTCTCAAGCGAGCACTCTCTCCTGCCCAAACAGGCTCAAGGAGTACAGAAAGAGCCTCAAGATGGGATGACTCATAGTGAGACACCAGACAGCAGTTTGAGTGACAAGTAAACACCTATTCCTCGTTGCTCAGGATGCCAGTGGCTCAACTTCCAGTTTATCCCCTGTGCACACAATCTACCATAGCACTAACTGACTGCTACTGACATGTCTTGCAGTTGTCAGTAAAGAAGTTTGTTTGTGACCTTCAGTTATAAAATAAAATGTAGTCAGAGTAGTGAATCCTATCACTTGTAAATAAACTGAATAACATATTTCAGGGTAATATGGGAATGTCAAAGCTTAATCTTGGGGATCCCCGTCCGTGCACCGCGATGACAGGTTAAATACAGGATCCCATCCCCTCTTATGACCGCTGCACGTTCACCAGTGCAGATGTGGAGACGCTACTCATCATATGACACCTGGACAGTACTGCAGGTTGATCCCGAGGGAAAAGCTGAAGCTTTGTGAGAGCTGTGCTTGCCTGAATATCTGGAACATTTCTGCAGCTGTTTCTGTCAGTTTTTGTTTTGAGCTGAATTTCCACCATGTGTGCAGATGTTTGCGCAATGACATGTAGTCATACATTAATACACACAAGACTGCAAAGAAGCAAACAGACCCCACCAATGCATGTGATCTACACAGTCTTGTCAATCAGGCGTACAGCAGACACGCGCACACAAGTACAAATGCGCTCACACAGTAACAACACCCAGCTGTGGAAGCGAGCTTATCATCACAGCTGTCTTACCCAGCACCCTGCCACACGCCCCCCCTCCCCTTTCTGTGCGTTCCACCCTCTATGTGTCGGGTTATTCAGCGTTGACGGATCAACAAAAGGTGGCCGTATGCAAATTAGCACAAAAATGACAAATTAATACACGGCCGACAGACTCAAATCAAAGCTCTTGACCTTTCATTTGTTACACTGCACATAGTAACTGCTTACAAATGCCTTCAATTTCCTTACCAACACACCCTCACAAGCACGCTCCTCCCTTTGGTATCCCATTCCCGCCACTGGTCTCCCAAGTGATACGTATACATGTGCGCGCGTGTGTGTTTGTGTGTTGTAGGTGTTTGCCCTATTTTCTTGGTCTTTTTTAATCAGCCCTCGTGCATTTAAAATCTGGCCCGGGCAGATGGGGAAGGGAGTTTGACCCACTTTGATGGATTCCAGACCGATTAAAAGGATGAGTATGCTTTCGAAAGCAAGAGGCCCCTGTATACCAGGGTGTGTGCTTGTGTGTGCATACAAGGGACAGAGAGGAGAAAAAGATTGTATTCATGTGCCGGTATGCAAATAAACAGTCATCCTCCACCTTGTTGTTGACAGTGTAGTTTTTCCGGAAATTGTAGTGTCAAGATAAAAAACCAAATAGCCAATTTCAGCAATCTTTCTACAGTGAATGTAGAAAGATTGTAGTGGGCAATTTTAGCCTCAGTCTTAGAAGAGATGTTATAACTGCAGGGTTATCTGACAGAAACCCTATGCATAAGATAAATATACAAGCAACGCATTAGTTCTGCAAAATGCACAAACTCTGTGGGCTGCGCTCATGCACAGGGAGGAGTGCCTCACTCCCAGTTACAGCCGAAACTCAATTAGATGTTTTGCAAAGTGCTTATTCAAATAGGGGGAAACAAATCACTAAATGCAGCATTTTCTGCCAAATCACCATGCATATAAGTTAAGGATAATATATCTGTTGTGAATTTTTGACTGTATTTGCATGTTATGTGATCACTGACAGAGAAAGAATGTCTATTATTTTTATTCTAGTTCCACAGCACCTGTTCTTCCCAGAGAGCGAGAACAGCGGATTAACAATGGGCACAAGAGCGAAAGTACACAGCAGAAGTGTCCATAGATTTTTTGCCCTGCACTTTTTTTGGAGGGCTTGTTATGAAAAGTGCTGATTCCAGATTATAAAATCGCTCATTAGCAACAATGAGGTGAACCGTGATGACCACTGAAAGGGAGAGAGATGTCATGGGCTCAGATGCTCTGAGATAGTATATGTTTATATTTAAAGGAAAAAGATTATCCAAGTCCCAAAATTGAGTTTTATATTTAAATACAAGTCACCTAGGGGTTTAATATTTTTAGCCCAAACTAACTGGTACTGAGACTTTCCTATAAATACTTTAGCCAATCTAACAGTTATGCAGAAAAAGACTTGCCTAAAACTTGTCTTCATAAAATATTTTCTTTCCAGTATAGTAAATTTCTCCAGTGGCATTTTAAAATGAGTAAAACAGAGCAATGTTCGACCTAACACCTGCCATCTGATTAATGGATTTTGCTGACATGGCTGCTTGGGGGAAGCACTAAAGACTAAAATGGAACTGGGGATTTAAGATTCCTGGAGAAAGGTCTGTGAAAAGGCCATTCTTAAGATACCCAAACTCTCTGTTATATTCTTAAATTTCTGTTATTTTTGCTCACACAAAAATCCTGTATGGAAAAAAATTTAATATTTTAAAAATAACCAGTTATATATTTGTTCATTTTGATTATTACCGTATTTCATAAATGGTAACTGGTAAAGGAAACATGACAACATTTAAACTACAGGGTGGGCCTTTTATATGGATACACCGTAATAACATGGGAATGGTTGGTGATATTAAAGTCCTGTTTGTGGCACATTAGTATATGTGAGGGGGCAAACTCCTCAAGATGGGTGGTGACCATGGTGGCCATTTAGAAGTCGGCCATCTTGGATACAACTTTTGTTTTTTCAATAGGAAGAGGGCCATATACTATTTACTAGTATGTGACTACATTATAGTATTGACTGGTCATGCCCTTGGAAAACTGATCAAATCGAGAAAAGTAAAAAAAAGAAATGGGGTGTTAGGTATTGTTTATGTGCTAAAAATATGCCGTGTTAGTCTGTTGTTAGGTGGTTGATAGGCAACACCATGACATTATAACATGTCATGCATAATTCAACTTTTGTGAATTTAAATTTGATGGTATTGTTGTGAACTTGAAACCACAGGATGCCTTAATAAGACGTTACAGAGTGATAAGATTATTTTAGCCATTTGCTAAAATGGCTAAAACCTTGGGTGGCCTAAAGCTACGTACACACCGGAAGTGAGTCGCTCATTGCGCATTGCTTTGATGCTCACAGCTGGTGGCTTTTATACATTCGAGGCTCTGGTTGTCCTGGTAACCTTCTAAAGTCTTTACTACCAGGTCATATGTCAATCATCGGTATTCTTCACTCTCATTGGTAGTTTCCTCAGTCGCTCTTCTGGAAGTTGAGAAGCTTATCTTCCCGTCTTCCCATCGCCAATGGATATTTCTTCTGTTGTTACCATGTTACAGCAAATCACTTACAGTGTGTACAAAGCTTAACACATACCCGTGTGCCTCGTTTGGTTGCTCCTGATAATCGAGGAGGGGTTTGCAGACAAAGAAGTAAACAAACCAAGGCAGACAAACACAGATTTGGTATACAGGGTGGGCCATTTATATGGATACACCGTAATAACATGGGAATGGTTGGTGATATTAAAGTCCTGTTTGTGGCACATTAGTATATATGAGGGGGCAAACTCCTCAA
>VUQG01017960.1:11697-29254 GCA_015106755.1 Etia nguti
GATCACCGAGGAGCCGAGCTGCCTTACCAGCCCCAATGCTCCCCTGCAGGCTGCCACCTCCAGCGGACTGTCACCAGATGAGAGCAGGGCGCGTTTACTTCCACACACTCTGGACTTATCGTATATTTACGCGCGGGGCTCGGAACACCTGGAGAGCCTGCGGGACTCGGCAGGAGGAGTAAAGCTGGGTGTTGTTGCAGCAGCGGAGCGTTCATCCACCGGCAGGGCTGAGTACCATGAACAGGAATACGCGGCGCTGGATTTTCCATTTTTTCCTGTGCCTCGGGATAGTGTATCTGAAAATCGGGTGAGTACTCAGGTGTATTTGTTCTGTTGTTGATGTCTTAGAGATTCTCCAGACACACACACGAACACACACGCACATCAGGGTCTGCTGGGTGCTGGGGTCTTTTATGGTTTCAGTTTGTACATGTGTTGTTACAGAATCCCACGCACCTGGCCCACCTGCATCCACTCACACGTGGTGTTCTCAGAAAGAGCCGCACAAGGGAAACGCCACATTTCTAACCTGTTACATTCATCACAGGGGGCTGTCGTCGGTGGTGGCGCTGGGAGCGAGCATCATCTGTAACAAGATCCCCGGCTTGGCCCCGCGTCAGAGGACTATCTGTCAGAGCCGACCCGACGCGATCATAGTGATCGGGGAAGGAGTTCAGATGGGAATCAATGAGTGCCAGTTTCAGTTCAGGCACGGCCGCTGGAACTGCTCTGCCCTGGGGGAGAGGACCGTGTTCGGGAAAGAACTCAGAGTGGGTATGTAGTTGTACAGAGGCTGATTCAGGGGGACTGTTGGCTTTTATCTTTCAGTGGCATATCAGTAGACTAATACTCCTAAATATAATTATACGACCATTATAACACTAATGAATGTTGTATCTATATCTGAATAATGCACATATTATCATTTCTTGAAGCACTTCTGTAACAATTATTTATCTTTGCCTTTAAAGGGTTCCATCTCTCTTGTCACCTCGGTGCAGGTGGACTTTTAGTAGAAACAGTTTGCCAACAAAGACAAAATCATCACATTAATGTTAGGATTTTCTACAGATATTGAAATAAATATTTGTGGTTTCTCTGCGCTCCACTTTTGTCTTCTCTTTCCCCTCTGTCGATCAAGACAGGTGGCTGCCTCTCGCTCAGCCACTTGGAAGTCTCTTTCTGTCAAAAGGGAGTTCTTCCTCCCTACTGTCACCAAGTGCTTCTCACAGGTGATCAAGTTGGAGTTTTCTCTCTTTCTATTCATTCACTCTCTCTGTGAAGGCTTCTTTTTCCCTCTCACCCCCCAATGCTGAGAACCAGGCTCCCCCACTTTTAGCCTGGTTCTGCTGGAGTTCTTCCCCTCACCCACCAAGTTCTTCTTCACAGCGGATTGCTTGAACGTTGGGGTTCTCTCTCTAGTATTGTAGAGACTTACCTGAAAATTTAAAGTGCGTGGAGACTGTTGCTGTTGTGAACTTGCACCAGAGTTTTTAGCATGATAATTAAACAGTAAGTTTACATGTCTGAAAGCTTTGTTCATTTGTGGGTAGCTGTAGCTCAGGAGGTAGAGCAGGTCGTTTGCTGTTTGGAAGGTTGGTGGTTCAATCCCTGGCTCCTCCAGTCTGCATATTTAAGTATCCTTGAGTTGCTCCTGATGTCTCCATCTGAGTGCGAATGTCATATATAGAGTGCTTGAGTAGAAAGGTGATATGAGAATTAGTCCATTTACATAGTGAGAACCCTTTAAAACAGATATGTCAACTAATAAAATAATTATTACACAATATCTTCTTTAGCTTGTGTGTTATCTTTAGTACATTTCCAGTATCATTCTAGCAGATACAGGGGAAATAAGCTGGACACTGATTGTTCAAAATTGCTTTTAATTCTCCAAAAACAGTTGGAGGAGACATTCCTCCGAGGTACTCGAACTCTGACACTTGGACAGATGTCTGTAAGTCTGAAGCCCAGGCTCACTGGATCTGCTCTCAGTGGGAAAATAAGCCCCTGATTTGATCCTGTGTGTGGAACAAAGCTGGAGGCGATGCTCGCTTCAGAGACAGCACTGCGGATAAATGAGTTTTTAACAGGCCGGTATTCTGCTGTCCTGTCCTTTAAGTTCAGCCTGTCATCTCAGACGCAGAGCTGAGGGTGTCGTTTTTCACGTTGTGTGTATTATAGCTCACGCTGAGTTTTGATTGCTGCGTTGTGCATGACATACTAGTTTGAATGAGTGCACCAACCCATTTTCTTTTACCAATTATTTAATGTGATGCATGCATTTGACAGCTGCAAGATACACATACCTACATGCTCTCTCCTTTTTTTTATCCACTGTCAGTGCGACTGCCTTCATGTATGTTCATAAAATACACCCCTCTCCCCCACCCACACCTCCCAAAGCTTCAAGTTCAGACAAGTACTTACTTCTAGGTTTACAAATTTACCTCCCGGTTCTGCAGCTTTGGCAAAAGACGCTGTATGTAGAATGATTTTTAGTTCAGTGCTTCAGGGCAGAGCAGCACTCTTTATCATCAGATTAAAGTCAGCGAGTAAAGATGAGTGCAGATCTTCTCAGAACAGCACAACTGCAAAAGGTGGAGGGCTGCTTGGGTCCGGCTGCCCAGCATGTCTATGTGAATCTATTGTTTTGTTTCAGTGAGCTGGAATGCTGATTACTTACAGAATACACCAATTTGGGATCATTGTTGGCAGCAAGGAGGGTACAGTAGTTTGGCATTAGATTCAAGCATCCTCCCCACCCACCAAGTTGGCTGCTTGATGTAGAGAGTGAGTACAGGCTTCTCCTTTCTTGGCTGCACGGGCAAGCCATTGGACAGAAAAAAATATCTCTAGATCACAAATGTAAAGCCAGGATGTTGCTTTGTGTGATGTCCCATCTACTTTGAAATGGTCCTAGACTGATAGTGAGAATCAGGACATGGTGTGCATGTGCTCCAGCAAGGTTCAACAGCTGCAAAAAAGTGTGTGCGCGTATAAAGACAAGCTGTGCAATGTCGGAAAAGTCTCTGTGGCAGTTTAATCTCTTAACATCCACTAGCTCAGTTGGGACAGGTCCAGGGGGACACGTATGTGGTTAGGAAAGTCAACCAAGTTAAACCTGGAGTAGAGTCAATGACAATGAATGTGCTGGCAAATGTCACTCAGGGCTTCAGTGGAAAGAAAACAAAAAGGAACCCTCAACTGAACGACAAGATCTACTCCAGGCTCAGTTTTATTTACATAAAACAAGGGACTAGGGTTAGGGCAACGAGGGTCAGCTTTAAGTTAAACTACATGTTAGAGTGAGGCACTGAAACTGAGTTGTTAGAGCTAGAATTAAGCATTAGAATCACATAAAGGTAAAGCAGAAGAGTTATCTGAAGGAAAAGAGGTTACAATTAGACAAGTATTACAATATGATAGAAGCAAAACCCAGCTCCTGATGAGAGTTGGGTTGTTCTTCAACCCCAAACTTTACCTTTCAAATAAAGTCTCATACATTCAGGTGCATACAGCGATTTTCTTTTAAAAGGTATCCCATCTGCTTGTCCCATATAGGTCAAAATGCCTCTAAATAATACCCCTAACCTGGGACGGGTCACCTGGCAGATCTTAAGAAGTTAGTAGTTGAATATGATGACTTTATTGGCCATTTCTGGATGCTTTCCCACGTGCTCAGAAATGATCTCCGCCTTTAATTAAAAAACTGCAGCTGAAGAACTTGGATTTATGGAGTGGAAATCCATCTACGTAGGGAGGTTGTGCATGCCTCTCAGATTCCCCTCCACAGGGTGGATCCTGGAGAGATGGCGGCTGGGACAAGGGCCAAAGCTGATGCCCGAGCATTTAATCTCTGATCTGCCTCTACTGTTTTATTATGATCATCTGATCAGTAAAATAGTGTAATTACTCTCCTGCACTTACAGTAGTATCCCACCTGACCATACTTCATTACACGTTCAATACAACTTGCTTGAAAATACCTTCCTTTATTAAAGGTGCTCAATATTAGAGCTGTTAGAGTTACTCTTCCTGCTGAAGTTTATCTGCTTAAAGAGAGCTTGATTAATGAAGGGGACTTGGCTCGGCTTGTGTATTTCATGATTTGGTTTGAGGCAACTATGAAAGGTATGTAAGGAGGCTTGACAGTGCCTGAAATAGTGAATCCTGTTGTCTGTGATAGTGATTAGAAATGTCTTTCCTCTTTATCGCAGGCAGTAAGGAGGCTGCTTTCACCTACGCTATCATAGCCGCAGGGGTCGCCCATGCAGTCACAGCGGCCTGCACCCAGGGGAGCCTGAGTGGCTGCGGCTGTGACAAGGAGAAACAGGGTTTCTACAACCAGCAGGAGGGCTGGAAGTGGGGTGGCTGTTCTGCGGACATCCACTATGGACTGAGTTTCTCAAAGGTGTTTGTGGATGCACGGGAAATCAAGCAGAGCGCCAGGACACTCATGAATTTACACAACAATGAAGTGGGACGCAAGGTAGGTTTGTACATCACAATCACCTGACAGCAAGCTTTCTGACAGAGCTTCATGCACGGTTTTAATAAAAACTGTATATCACAATATGCAAGACAATGTTAGCAAATCAGAAATTACATACACACTGTCTCACATGCTGTGAACGGGGTACAGCCTGGACATGAAAGCAGTCTGCAGGCAATCCGATTTCAAACAGCCGACATTTGCTCCCCTAATACCTCAGGCCAACTGATGTAAAGTTTAAAAATTGTCTCACTTCCTGGGGTTCAGCTTTTAAGCGAAGCAACCTGAGATCAGTGTTGACTGCAGCACTGAAACCTGATTCCGCGGCATGCCTTGATTGTAATGTAACTAGAAACAGTTATAATGTGGATTGCTCACACTATAACTGATATCAGATCCAGCACTCTTTATAACCAACACATGTAGTTAGGCAGACACTTCCATATTCGCATCTACAGACAGTTCAGAGTTTGTAGTTCTGTGTTAAAAAGACACAAATCTGAAAATGCTAACATGATGTTGTAGTGTGTACAGGGAAAACGTAACTTCGCCAATTAAACAAGAAGAATAGCAAGAAGAAACAACAATGTGGGCTTTAGTAAGGGAAACTATAAATGAGGCTTTTTTGACTTTTTTCTCAGATTAAACTGGAGGAAAAAAAATCAGACCAGTCCACTTATCTGAAAGTGATGAAACTCAAACAACAGTTAAAATAGCACACAGAGTGGTGGATGAGGTAAATGTTAGAATTTGTTATACCCACAGCAGCGAGAGCAGCAAGTTTTAGTTGTTTGAGTATACTTGAGTCAAAGATAGCACCCACTCAGTTTAATAATGATTGCTCAACAAGGCACATACCTGTCTTCTGGTTTTGCATGTTCTACATTCTTCATGTGTCTTTTCCAATATAATGTCTATGGAGAAAATGCAGTTTTGCCCACATTTTGGTTTCTGTTATCTTCATTTGTGTTACCTGGGAGCGGCACACAGAGGTCTCCCAACAACTCTGAAAGCAGTTTGACATCTGCTTAAAACTGAAATCTATTGTTATCTACTGTGTTTTTAACAGTGTGTCCAAAACACCAGAATGTTCTCATGGAAACAATGTTTTTAATTATTATTTTTTTCATCTTTATTGGTTTTCTGTCATAAGCTTGAGTGAGCTCTACAAACACATTCATCTCAGAAATAGAATTAACTGTTTGGCATTAAAATGGTGAACCTCATCCCCTCATTTACCTATATATTCATACAGTACTTTCCTTCCATGCATACACAAATTTATCTGTCTCACACAATCACACACATCTGCATCGAGGGTAATTTCTATTTTGCTTGAGGACACTTCAACATGCAAAGTGGAGGATAATAACACAACATTCCAATGAATGGACAACCTGCCCCACAGCCACATAAATGTATATAGATATATTGACAAAAAATACCTGGAGGTAGTTTGTACAGGTTGTCTCAGAAAAAATTATGTAGTAAAATATACTACTGGTTCCTACAGTTCAGTCACTACTTTAGTCTTTGTTAAAACTGTGATGGCTCATATCAACATGAAGGTAAAATCAGTTGTTGTTTTTTTTACATAGAAATTTCATTATCAGGAGCCACTGAGGGCAACGTGTGGTCATTGCAAAACTAGTGCAAAAATCATTTAGAGAACACTAACTCATGAAGTAATAGTGTTTTCAAAGAAACTCATTAGGGTCAACCTAAGACAACCATAATATGGAAGAGCATTACGCTGACGCTGATATTGTTAGCAGCAGACAGAAGTAAGGAGCCAGATGACCGATCAATAGAAAGGACTGTCCTCAAAACTGAACCACAAGAAAGCAGTCCATTGAAAAAGCACTGGAAGGCATCGAAGGGGCATCCTGCTCCTACTATTAAAGTGGACATGAATATCTGCACGTTTTAACCTTAATTTACCCCATGGAGTCCAACTCTAAAAACAATGTCACAGATTTAACACTGTCCATGAAGCTAGATTTAAAAAATGTTATGGTTTTTGAAGCATGTGTAGTGCCATCTTGTCAAGTACAGACATTTCAATTCAATTTTATTTATATAGCGCCAAATAACAACAAAAGTCACCTCAAGGTGCTTTATATTGTAAGGTAGGCCCTACAATAATACATACAGAGAAAAACCCAACAATCATATGACCCCCTATGAGCAAGCACTTTGGCGACAGTGGGAAGGAAAAACTCCCTTTTAACAGGAAGAAACCTCCGGCAGATCCAGGCTCAGGAAGGAGCGGGGCCATCTGCTGTAACTGGTTGGGGTGAGAGAAGGAAGACAGGACAAAAGACATGCTGTGGAAGAGAGACAGAGATTAATAACAAGTATCAAGAAAACAAGAAAATGATGTCAGTAGGTTGGTTGGTTACTACTAATACTGCTACGCCAGTTTATGTTAGCTAACTAGTGACAGAAACAATTATTCAATGGAAAACAAGGACACTAAAATTAAAACACAGTTAACAAGGAAAGACTCACTTTCACTCTTTGTTTCTTAAAAGTGTAGGTAAGTAAGTAAGCGCTTCTTCACTGTTGGCTAGCTGCACTGAAATAGAGGAATCCTTCTGCTGGGCTTTGTTGAGCACTTTATAAATGAGGACTGTGTGGAGGAGAGGTTAGTTTGAGTTAGGTGAAATTGACACTGTCTCCTTGGTCTTTGATTATTTCTTGTTGGCCCAGACACAAATAGAAAACCATAACGTCATTTCAGACCTAAAATCTGATTTAAAAAAAGAGGACATTACTTGTAAGCTTAATATTTCCATTTTATCAAATACCTTTAAACATAACCTTAGTTTCTTCCTCCATCTCTGAGTGAAGTTATCTCGCACTGTATTCTTTTCCTCAGAAATAAAGCAGCCCTACTTTTAGCTAGCAGATGCACTGTGTGACAAACTGGACACAACATTTTGTGTGTTTGCTGATGTTTGTTGAGGTGATGAAAATGTTGCATTTGATGTTAATGTTTCTCCCTTTATGCTCACTCCTCTTCAGTAGCACTTGGTAGATGCTATACCGTGAACTGTGTTCATCTGCACCAAAAAAACTGTTCTATAACACCATAAATGATGAATAAATGTAATGTTTTTGGCTCTTTTCTCTCTTGGTATGTGATAAGCAGGTAATGGGTACACCAAGAGGATTTTCTTTTATGTGTTATTGTTCCCCCAGTTAGACTCAAATTGGTATGAAATAAAAACTTCCCTCAAATGTGTTAAATCTAAACTAATAAGCCTGTTTTGAGAAAGTAACAAGGTACACATATTTTTGTTAAAATAATTGGTAATGTGTATGTCATACTTTCCACCTCTGAAACTCTGAAAACAAATTGTTATGTGACTTATTTCTAGGTAATTCATTTCTCCATACTACACTGCTACACCCATTCTTGGGGTTCCCACCTTCCGAGTCCCTGTTTAAATGTAATTGTCTCCAGTGTAGCGCTTAAGTAAATTAGTAAATAATAGTTATAGAGTAAGGTAAATGTTTTTTGTTTAAGGCTGTGAATATGCTTATTTCAATTTAATTCAATTTTACTGTATTGATTACACATTCAGATGACCCCCTATGACATTGCGCTTGGAGACAGTGGGAAAGAAAAACCCCTTTTAACACAAAGAAACCTCCTGTAGAACTAGGCTAAGGGAGGGGAGCCTTCTGGTGTGTTGGGGGTGAGGGGAGAAAGATGGGACAAAAGACACACCGTGGAAGAGAGCCAGATAACTAATGATTAAACACAATAGTTCCATAGAAGCACATTGAGAGTGTTTATACAGCTAAGCAACAGCAACTAAGGGATGGTTCAGGGTCTAGCCCTAACTATAAGCTTTATTCAAAAGGAAAGTTTTAGCCTAATCTTAAAAGTAGAGAGGGTGCCTGTCTCCAAAATGCAAATTGGGACCTGGTTTCACAGAAGTGGGGCCTGAAAGCTGAAGGCTCTGCCTCCCACTCTACTTAGGAAAACTCTAGAAACCACAATTAAACCAGCGGTCTGAAAGGAAAGAGCTCTGTTGATACAATAGGTACTATGAGGGCTTTAAGATGAAATGGTGCCAGGTTATTCAAGACCCTGCATTTGAGGAGAGAGATTTTAAATTCAGTTTTGCTAGTGAACAGATCCTAATATTGGTGAAGTATCAGTATCAGTACTCTCACTGCAGCATGCTGTAAGCAGTCCTAAATATTTGTTTGTTGCACATTGGAGGACATAGTCTGGTCAAAAATAACTCAGAGATTCCTCCCAGTGTTACTGGAGCCCAGGGTAATGCCATCAGAATATGTATCTGGTTAGACAATATGTTTCTGTGATTTTTAAGGCCAAGCACAATAACCTCCATTTATATTTTGATGCAAGAAAGTAGAGGTCATGTAGGTCTTTATATCTTTAAGACATGTCTGTAGTTTAACTAGATTGATAGATAAAGCTGGGCATCATCTGCATAGCAATGAAAAAGTATGCTATTCTATTCTAATAACACTGCCTAAAGGAAGCATGTACAATGTAAACTGAATGAGTCCTAGCACAGAACCCTGTGGAACTAATTAAGTTAATGTATGAAGAAGACTCCCCATTCACATGAAGAAATTGTAGTCTGTTAGATAGACATTATTCAAACCACTGCATAACAGTACCTTTAATACCTATGTTTATGCTCTAATCTCTCTAATACAATATTGTGGTCAGTGTTATTGAAGGCTAACAGGTCAAGCATAGAAATGAGTCCACTGTTGCTGTACTGTGACGAATTCTGAAACCTGACTGAAACTCTTCAATTTAACCATTCCTCTGCAGATGATTTGTTAGCTACTCTTTCAAGAATTTTTGAACTCAATAAAAGGTTGGAGATTAGTCCACTATTAGCTAAGGCAGCTGTTTCAAGTGATGGCTTTTTACGTATTGGTTTAATTAAAGCCTGCACTACATAGTCCATTAAGACAGATAAAGACTGATCATATTTAAGATTGAAGCATTAATAAATGGTAGAACTTCTTTGAACAGTAGGAATGGGATCTAATACACAGGTTGATGGTTTGGGGGAAGTAATTATTTCTTTTGAAAATTTGGGCATTTCAAGTCTTTAGGGACTGATTGACCTTTGAAGTATTTCAAGGAACTGTAGTTCAACATGGCCTCACTATTCAGCCTGAGAAGTTGCTGCTTGCTCTGATATCTCAACTTTTGAATAGCCTGCATTAATTTTGTATACATGGTTTGGTGAGAATAAATCCTACTGAATTTCGTTATGCCCTGACTTTACTTCTATGCCCACACATGGATGGTCATTGAAATTTTTTCCTGATGAAATATATGGTTCTTTCTTTCATATCTAACTTTTCTGAAACTGGTAATACAAATTCCCAGGTGTTTATCTGATAATTAGGAAATATTTGCATTTTCAACAAGCTAAAGTTCATAATGACCACAACCTTGTGCAAACGTATCATTATGGAGGATGCTCTTGTGATTTGTCTAGTGTAGTTGATTTTAGACCTGTGGTTGGACACACAAGCAAATTAAAAATGTGTTAGGACCTATTTAGCTTTATACTTTTTTTTCTTGCAGTTTAATGGCATTTTGGTACTGGAATAGTATTAAAAGCTAATAGATGAAGAGATATGAAGAAAGTTAATTGTAGTCAACCAAAAGTAAAAAAGGAAATCCTGCTCAGTCTTTTATGCAGTTCAACTGAATCAAATATTAGTTTCTGTTCAATGACATGCATCAGATCATGTAACTGAACATGAGAGGAGATTGTTTTAGGATGTGTATAGAGTTGATGAAAACCTAATTTCTATGTATTAAAGACAGAAATAGCAGTTCCTGCAGACCCTTACCTTACATTCATCAAATGAAACATCTTAGCAAATCTTTGTCAAAATTTCTTTGTGTGCACAGCTTTATTTTAGAGGAATGCATCTAAAATGTTGTTTGCAGAAGGCTGTGCGAAGTCTCTCGGGATGAGGCTTCATATTTTAGGCCTGACATCAGTCACAATGTGATACAGTGCGTGAATCTCTTAATATACACTTACTAAACTGATACCTCTGTAATTATTGTAGGAAAGCTTTCATGTTTAATTGGAGATAATGTCAGTCTGTGTGACTTGAGTGCCAACCTTCCAATTTCTTGAGAAGAATAAACAACAGTGTAAAAGGTGCCACAGGAGGCTTACGGAGCTTCTGTTAGACAAACAATGGCATCTTCACTGGGATTTCACTTCACTGAACTCCATGAATTAAATGTTTGCCGGGTCTCGGGGGCATGACCACACTAAGCTGTATGCATCCAAGGCTTTTGACAATTACCCCACGAGACTCCAGAAAGTCTGAGGCCACATCAGAGTAGAATAATTAAAAAGCAGGGTGAGGCTTCTCTAATGCCAGCAAGGGTTCCCACTCGGTGAGGAGGAAGAAGGGTAAGTTGATGTCATTCAGCCAGAAGCACAGACAGAGTCCCCTGGCTGTAGTAACAAATACACTGAAAGGTTCCACTCCTAAACTCTAATTCATTTGAGTTCAGGGACTGTGGATACCCCAAGATTGTCTTTTGAAGCTCATCCTGACTCGTAAAAATGGCACATGCATCGCTAGTAGCTATAGACCGACATACTGAAGCAGCTCTGAGATCCCTGGAATGCTTGTATTCATTTGGAATGCTAGAAAATGTTTGTCTCAACCTGTTGAAGCATTAGACTTTTTTTTCCCCCACCGACTCATTATGGAAATACAGCAACAAACAGACTGCCGAAATTGTATAAGATGACAAAAATTTTAATCATGCAGGATGAAGATATGCATTAGTTATAACTCTTCAAAATTTTTCAATGTTTGAAAAGATTGCTTCATCTGAGCTTTTCCTCCATAGGTCCTGGAGAAGAGCATGCACTTAGAGTGCAAGTGTCATGGGGTTTCTGGATCCTGCACCACGAAGACATGTTGGACGACACTCCCCAAATTCCGTCAGCTGGGATACATGCTCAAAGACAAGTACAACCATGCTGTTCACGTGGAGCCTGTGCGCGCCAGGCGGAACAAGCGCCCCACCTTCCTGAAGATCAAGAAACCACACTCCTACCGCAAGCCCAAGGACATGGAGCTAGTCTACATCGAGAGGTCTCCCAACTACTGCGAGGCTGACCCTCTGACCGGAAGCATGGGGACGCAGGGCCGTCTGTGTAACAAAACAGCTCAGCAGCCCAACAGCTGTGACCTGATGTGCTGTGGTCGAGGATACAACACACATCAGTACTCGCGTGTTTGGCAGTGCAACTGCAAGTTCCTGTGGTGCTGCTATGTCAAGTGCAACACGTGCAGTGAGAGGACAGAAGTGTATACCTGTAAATAGATATATTTACCAGACATTCCTTTAGCGTGTGTTGTTCGTGGGTTTCAGTATCTGTGGAGAGACTGCCTTGCTGCCCTTGTGTTACAGCAATCACAGCTTTTTCATTCAACTTTTGTTGATTATAATGATGCCAATGGACATCTGCCACGACACTGGACTCGAGCTATCAGCTTTACAAATGTTATTTTTGTGTTTTAAATCGAATGACATTTTGTGCTGCATGCTTAACTTTTTCACAGGCCGTACTGGTCTACTGGCATGACTCACCTTAAACAGTAAGCCTAACAGGTTTTTATTTTATTTTTCTTTTGTTAATTGACTAATAATTTATTTGATGAGAAAACTACTGATCATTTTGTAGATTCACTGCAACTAAATCAAGTAAAGGCTTGGTGGTGTAGATTCCGGTTTTTAGAAAAGAAAACGGGCACTTAAGGTTTTTCTTTGTTACTTTTTTTTTGAAGACTTAAACACTGGATATAAAAACTAAAACAGTCTGAACTAACCCATAGTGAATATTTGGGACACTACAGCAGAACATTAAACTACTGATTGTGGGTCAAGTATGACAGTATTGTTTCTACTTGTTTCTGTCCCAGTTCCTCTTCACTTTGCTGCTAGTTGTCTGGAAAGGTGTGGTCGAGCAGCCACATTTTTAGTTAGCCCCAGGAGCAAATGCAAGCTTCCAGATCTAAATCCCCCATGTTGCTGGTTAATAGAAAATATTTTGTAAGAGTTTATTTTTATATAAATATTTCATTATTTATTTCCCATCTTTGTTTAAGATATGTTTTTCCTTTTCCGTTAGTAATTGTGTGTTAGTGATTTCAGGAAATGACCCACTACAATTTAAATATAAGTCCTGCACACTTGCTAACACATTTATTAAGTCAGAACATTTTGGTCCAACTGACCTTCAAGAGGTACATTATATGTCTGTATATTCACACACACACACACACACACACACGTGTGTATTCATATCCTTGTGGGGACATCTCATTGGCATAATGCTTTCTCTAGCCGCTTACCCTAACCATCAAAAATGAATGTCTAACCCTAACCTTTACCCTAAACCTAACCATAACTTACTTGTAACCCTGACACTAAAACCACATTTTGAGTCTCAAAAATGCCTTCAAACCTGTGGGGACGGGCATTTTGGTCCCCACAAGTATAGTAATCTTCCAATTTTTGGTCTCCACAAAGACATCTAAACAGGTACACACACACATACACACACACTGCTGTGAAAAAGTATTTGTCCACTTTCAGATTTTGTTTCAGATCAGCAAACAATTTTAGTCTTAGACAAAGAAAAATTATTATTTGATTTATTAAGGGTAAAAAAATTATCTGATCCTGTGGGAAAAAAGTCAGTGTTAATGATTCCACAATAAGGAAGAGACTGGGCAAGGCACGTCTCAGATTTGCCAAAAATGCCCTGATGATCCCCAAGACTTTTGGGAAAATATCCTTTAAAATATTACTCTGTTTGAGCTCTGTTACATTTTGTGTAAAAAATGTAACATCATCCCAGCAGCCAGACAGGGTGGTGGTAGTGTGATGGTCTGGAACTGTGAATTCTGCTTTCTACCAGAAAATCCTGAAGGAGAATGTCTGGCCATCAGTTCGTGCCCTGAAGCGCCAGCACATTTGAGTTATGAAGAAGGACAATGACAAAGAGTGGGCTAAAATTCCTCCCCAGTAATGCAAAAGACTCATTGGCAGTTATCGCAAACGCTTGATTGCAGTTCTTACAGCCAAGGGTGGCACAACCAGTTATTAGGTTTAGGGGGCAATTACCTTGACACACAAGGCAAGGTAGGTTTAGATAACTTTTTCTTTCCCTCAATAAGTTAAAATATAATTTAAAAACTGTATTTATTTATTTCCTTGAGTTATCTTTGTCTAATATTTAATGGTATGAAACATTTAAATGTGACAAATATGCAGAAAACTACGAAGTCAGGAAAAAGGCAAATACTTTCTTCACAGCACTGCATATAATAATCACTTAATGGTTGATTAACACTTCCCATGTGTATATGCCATTATTAAAATAAAAAACCATTAGTTTGACATTTTTTAAAGCTAATCATAACACATATACAACTACTCTCCTCTACAGAAACGTCCACACAGATGGAAATGGTACAATGGCTAATACAGTTATCTTTAAATTGTTGTGGAATTTTTCCCCCGATGCAACTGTTAACCATTCAAATGTACAGAGGTTTTTTTTAACTAGGAAATCATTCACTGAAACACTGTTTTAAAGATGTGCCTTTATCCTTGTTAGCACAATGTAATTTTTTTACACTGAAATGTGTGTTCAGGAAAATGTTAATATTACCTTCAGGCTAGGTGTTCCATGAATGTTTCTTTTGTCTGTATTATTAAAAAAATACCCTTACAGTTTCATCTTATCTGAACTTAACAAGCTTCTTTATTCCTTAATCAAGCAGGCCTAGATAAGGGTCGCTGATTCCCTGGGTGGTTGTTAGCGAAAAATGTGTACATTGAAACCAGTTGTGACTGGATGCTAGAGATTGCTGGGAGTCGCTAGGGTAAATGTGATCAAAAAGACATATACAGTGATGCACTGAAAGCCTCCTCACCATTGCTTTGGTTGCTAGCAGGTTGTTATGGTCACTAGTAGTTTGCATGGAAGACTGACTTGTCTTCAAACACTCGCCATTTACTCTAGAAAAAGTGTGATACAGACCTTCAATGGAGACTATTCACTTTAAAAGTTTTGGCATTAGCTCTCAAAGTTTTGGCATTAGCATAACCTTTTCCATTTCTAGTTTTGGCTACACTTTCTCAATTGTTTAAAGTTTTGTAAGTGCTTGCAGACAAGTCCGTGACTTCCATGCAAACTATGGTAGACCATGGCAGTCTACTAGTGACCAAAGCAATCACAAGGAGGTTTTTGGTGCAGTACTTTCTTTGCAAGTGATTTCACATGGTGATAGTAAGCAACCTCGGGCAACCATTCACCAGTCAGTTGTTTAATAAACTTGTTTAATAAACTTTGTCCACTTGCACTCAGAGATATTGAGTTTAGAATATAAGATTATAGATAAAAAGGTTCTTTTCCAAAGCATCGCCAGTAAAACGAATCTGTGTTAAAACAAGGCTTCTGCATATACTATTGTTTCACAAAGTCACAGCTTGTAGTGAGTTTAGTTTGGATGGTAACAACATAGTTACAACATACAACCATAATAAAAATCCCTATGGAGAATATGAATAGGAGTTTTACTTGAGGAAAAATCGCTCGAGCTCAATATGTCATACTCCCATCTTTTTATAAGAAACTACATTTCACTTGCAAAACAATTTAAAATATAATTTGGCTTCTGGAAATTGAATTTTTGGAAGATGTATCTATGATTGTTACCTGTATGCAATAGTTTTAGCTAACAAAAATCAAAATTTGATATAATAGGATAAATAATTAATTAAACTACGTGACACCGTCCAAACCTATAAGTTAATAACCCCTAAAGCTCATAATCAGAGGTACCTTAACAGGGATACTAGTGACCAGTTCTGATAGCACATCAGCAATATTACAGTGTGTAATTAGATTTGTGCAATTTTCATCACATGAGATTTGATTCAATTCCAAAAATCACATGTTATTAAAATGATCCTGTATCAGAGTTCACGGGTGACTTACATCATGTAAAAGCATGCTCCCCAGCTCTTGTTATGGTTTATTTGGGTAAATTAGTGTCTCAGAATTAACAGCAGGAGGTCATTTTATGTTTAATGCACAAATTTCAAGCTTTGTGTTACTGTGAGGATAGTTTGGAGCAAAGTGGGTGTTACTGACAGCCCTGGTGCAGTGCAGAGGGTGTCACAGCAGCGTTGTTCCTCAGTGAGCAGTGGGAGTGTGGAGCTGCTGGTTGATAGATCACTCTGACATCTGCTTCATTCACCCCTCAACAACGTTGCTACAACAACCAAACCGTGCCCCACAAAAATGTTCCTCCTCTCATCGAGAGGCCAGCCTGCCATTAACAAAATGGTAACCATGCAAATCCCAGATAAAATCTGGATGCTGTTTATTTTGTGGAAATGGCAAAAGGGGAAGAAAGTGGGGAGGGGGCTTTACAATTGGCAAGAGGATGATGTCAAGAAGGATTTCAATCCGAGCAATAGAAAAGGTCTTAACTCCGTGAATAATTGGCACAAAACATTCCTCAGCTAAACATTGCCTCAATAGTGTGACGCTTTCAAAAGGCAGCTGGCCAAACAGCCTTGGTTAGAGTAACACCGAGGCTCTGTCACTAAGAGCTCAACAACACTGTCCAAGTGTCTCACGCAGCACAGCCTCGTTAAAATTTCAATTTTAATAATAATATAGCTTCCATGTAATTCTGTGAACAACACAAAAGAGGAGTTGAAGAACTGAAACCTAAATATAGTGAAAGGAGTTTGACTGTTCCTCCCTTTCCTTCAAACTTTATGCGTATCCCTTAAATATTTGTTTCCACTTCTGTTAATGCCACTTGTACTTCACTTTTACTTTGCCTCATGACATGGTACGCCTTAATTGAGGAACTGTGCTACCTGTTGTGGTAAATTGTAGTATCCTGTCCAACTAGCAAGAAGCCAGTAACTACACTTTTATTGTCACTCTATTATAAATGGCACCAAGCCAAAACAGACAAACTATAAAAGGTTTGATCTTTAAATTACAGGGAATATTTAGAACATTTAGAGTTTCCAACACCACACATATTTGTTTATTCTGTAATATGCACATCAAAATGACAATTTCTCATCATTTCCGTCATCTAGATGCACATGCTGATTGACTGTGTGCTCCATAAGATTTTTACTGTAGGCCTGAGGAGTCAACTAAAGAGAAAAATATTAAATACAAGGATTTATTAAGGTCTATAACTAGCAAATTTGCTTAAAGGCTTAGCAGACTGCATTGTTTGCGTGTGGCTGTATGGTATACTAAGTTTTCTGTGAACTGTGCAGAAAAAAAAATCTACAACTTCAACAACATGAACTTGTTTTTAAGGTCAGCTGTTGCAATACCAACTTTTCTAGCACAGCCCAACTCTTGGGTGGTGAGATGATTTTACACTTTACTATGGCGAATGAAAAAATTCTGCTGTAAATGAAAGATAAAGAGCTACTAATGGATGTTTTGAGCAGTGTCGTGCTTCAATTTTATATTCCCACAAAACATCTTCACCTCCTCAACAGACTATTGAAAGCTACTTGTTATTACTCATTAGCAGAGATGGGCTGTAATCCTGGACTGTAATCCGATTACCTTTTCAAGTAACGAGTAATGTAAGGGATTACTATTGCAAAAAAGTTAATTAGATTACTGTTACTTTCCCATAAGCATGCTGCGTTACTGCATTACTAAACCGTGATTCTGTTTGTGAGACTGTCTCATGACAACGACGTACGAGCGTGTGACGTCCGTGGCAGCAACAGACGTGTGCAGATCAACAATGGATAATATGGAGTGTTGGAGAGAGTACGACTGTGCAGCGTTTAAAGCTTTCAAGTACTGACATTACTTTGAGTTTGATTCCATAAAAAGTGACAAAAACATTAGCGTCTGCTGTACACTCTGCGTGGGAAGAAAACTTCTTTCTACAGCGAAAAATTAAACTTCAAATCTGAGCAAGCACCGAGCAAGC
>VUQG01017962.1:8702-23302 GCA_015106755.1 Etia nguti
CCAGCGTCACAGACCCCAACCAGACTGCCAACTCCTCCCAGCCCCCCTGCCCCGATGGTGTGCAGAGAACGGGGGTGTGAAGACCCCATACCTCACTCCGCCCGCTCATATGTCGTGTTGCTGCGTGCTGTTCTAAAGTGCATTTAAAACATGGGAGGGGATTGCTTCCTGCCAGAAAGCAGTAGTTGTCAGCATGGCCCCACCCTATCTCCTCCTTAACAGGTGGGCCAACCTCAATAAAATTTTGGACGAACATGTCAAATATGCAGCAATTATTAACATCTATATGTTTTGTTAAAAGAATTTCTTATAAATGCCAGTTCTTTTGATTTCTGTATTCACCACCCCCCCATAAATGCGATTTTTTTTCATGTCATGTTTAACCTTTCACACCTGCCATAACCTTCCAAACCAGTCAGACTTGTTACTGGCTGTGCGACTCGATGTATAGTTACATTTCTCAGGTTGAGCACGTCAGGTTACATGAAAGGTTATGGCGTAGAGTTAAGAGGGGTTTCGCTGAAGCATAATTCAGGTGTTAACAGTCACCAGAATTTTATTGAAAGATCTGAAAAAGATCTGAAAAAGCACAACAGACCTGGGTAGTTCTTTTTAATCACCTCTTTTATTTTAACACTTCTAGTAAAATTAAAATTTCAAATTTTTTCATCAATTAAGTGCACAGGTTTTCAAATATAGAGCCTGTAGAGACAAGACTGCATGAAGTGGAGAAAACATATTGTTGAGATGATGGATGGGTCAATAAAACGCTGAGCTTTAAGATGGGACATAACAGAAATAAGGTCAAGCATCCAGTGCAGGTGTGTTTGTGAGATGTCTTTTTTGACATAAGCAGCTGTAAGCAGTAAATTATGGATTAAGGCAGCCACAAAACTTCAATATCTTGGCTATGAAAGACATTTTTCCAGAGGCAAGACACATGTAAAAGAGTCCCTGACAGTTTGCTAACATGGTCGATGTTCTTCCGCCTGGCCACATTTGTGGATCTGACACCGTCCCAGCTGCCATGAAGTATTAAACAAGTCTGGAGGATAGAATCAAGCCCAAAATGTCTCACACCAGAAAAAAAAACAAAAAACTAAGGTGAAAGAAACGAAGCTGAAGATGAGTGTCTGCGAGTGAATGTGTCCACAGAGAAGTATTATATGAGGCCGCAGCAGAAGCCTCAGGGTGTCAGCCGCATTCGGACCAGAAAGGACACCTCAAGGTTGAACCACCCTGCACTAAATTATTCACCAGTCAGGAAAAAAATACACATCTCCCCCTCACTCTGCTGTAAATATGCAAACACAACCCGCCTCCTAACAAACTAACTGATAGAAAACTCTGGATTACAAAATAAGGAAACATTGTTAATTCATTTAGCGAGTCAAAAAATCTATATTCTCTGTGACAGTAAATCCTTTTGACACAAGCAGCCATGGGAAACAACACAACACGCATTCCCTGCCACACACTATAACACAACCAACAGCAAAGAACTTATATTGATCGTCATTAAATTTTTACCTGATCATCTTTTGACTTTGAACTCAGCTAAAACCTTTGTTTTACGTTCCTTGACATGATAAATACATGGCTCATTTCTGTGGTAAAGTGTGCTTACATTTAGTGTATGTGTTGCTGCACACTGAAAGATTCACACTAGCTGTTCAAAACTTGATTGTTTTATAACAAGTGAAAGTCCCGCCAACTTAAATTTATGGCTCAGTCATACTTGAGTAAAAGTAAGTCAAATGTTGATTTAAGAAAACCCCGTTGCAAAGAGGAAATATCAGTGCTTACCTGATTTATTTTATTTTATTTTTGCATTTGGCAATCAATTGCAAGTAGTTGCTGCAATCACTTTGATTGCAAGCCATTTCAGGAAGGCACAAATTTCTGAATTTGTTTCAAACCTGGACTCTGAATGTGATGAGTTAATGTGAATTTCTGTGTATGCAGACAGAGAAATATTCATAACAGATGGGACTCAAAGTAGGCACACAATTTTTTCATCATTAATTTGTAAACTTTCCATACTTTGTGTTTAATTACACAAACTCTTAACTAATTACAATTGATAAATGACCTAATGCAGTAAAATGCACATCATTTCTCATTGAATTACATGTAGTACAAGCTTAAAGATTTGTAACTTCTAACTAGAATTAGTATATAACTGCATATAGCCCAATACTGTGTACAGACCAAGAAAATGCTGAATTTGAAATATAGTTTACTATGTAATGCACTTATTGAATACAAAATAAAACACAATAAAAAACTGATTGTAGAAAATAAAATAAGCAAGTATAATCCACTGCATACTAATAAAAAAAGGTAAAAAGTCAGACTTCTAACCTGATCTGCATTATGATCCTCCTATCTATCATGAAACCCTGCTTTTGTCACAGCATGCAGGTCCCACTAACAGAACCTTCTCCTTCACGGCTGCTGCAGTGCTGACACGTACGAGGACCTTTAACTTTCCATTTCAATAAGCCCGGGGCAAAATGAGCAAGCTGCCCGGCATCGATCTGTTTTTCCTCAGGTTTTATGGAGGGCAGGAGGGAGGAGGACATGTCAGATTTTCCCTCAGCTGGATGGCAGGCAGCGGCTGGTCTAGACATGAAATCACTAACCGCACTATGAGACACCGAGACAGTGAGACTGGAGGTGCACATTCCCTGCTACGCCAGGTTTTTAAAGTTTAGCAGCAACATTGTTGTGTGCAGTTTTCACGCATTGGAACAATCGAACCACAGAGTGCAACACAAGCCTGTGTCATTTCTTTGCCAGTTTACGTCGGGCCGTCTGGAGTATTGTGGGTAAAGGTTTTTGTGAAGACATCAGCACGCTGCAGCTAAAGAAGCATAAGTAAGCAGGCAAAACAAGCAAAACTGAGGAAACCATCCAGCACATGACAACACATGAGCTCTGTTCCTCTGGGTTTATAACATATACACACATATGCAGGGCCTCACATGCAGGGCTCTGTACTGGACTCACAAAAAGGAAACAATATCAGCTGGCCCTGACTCCAGACTTCCACATCACTGTGCACATTCCCAGCATTTTTCAGGGTTTATTTTTATGTGACCTAGCACACCAATATTTGTCCTTCTGATGATTTTGTTCCCTGTTCCTGCCACAACAAGCCACCACTGCCTTTCCCTACGCTCTCCTCCAATTGTGTTTTTCTCACTTCTCTTTCTGTTTTTCTGCCCCTCTCTCCTTTTTCTCTCTCTTTTCTCGCCTCCTTCCCCACCAGTCACTGTGATGAAGTGGCCAGTGAGTAGCCGTCTCTGTCGGTAATCACCACGGTAACTCATGGCAGCGCTGCGGCGCCGGCAACACGCCATCCATCACCGCCTCCACTGCTGCAGGAAACTGATATATCAAGATGTAAATTCTGGCCTTGCTGCTGCTCCCAGCACTCCTTGGATGTCTCCACAGAAGAGGGGGGGAAACAAGAAGAAGATGATGGTGGAGAGGTGTAAGGTGAAAAGAGGAATAAATGAGAGATGAGATAGCATGCACGGAGATTGTGGGGGGTGGGGGGTAAATATAGAATGCTGAGGAGAAAAAGAGGGGTGGATAACAGGATAGAGGATGTGTGGAGCAGAGGAGAAAGGTAAGAAGAAGGCAGGGACATAAAATAAAAAGAAAAGAGTAATGAGGGGATATACTGCAGCAGAGGAGATATGAATAGGTGGGGGCAAAAAAGAGGACAAAGCAACTATGGAATGAGGAACACAGAGTAGGGAAGCTAATAAAAGGGAGGAAGGGAGGAGAAGAAAAGGAGAATGAAAAAGCAGAGGGAGGAGAACGATGAATGTATGATGACGGTGACAGTGTTAATCCATCCTGATGCATCCTTATTGCTCTGTCACAGCCTGGAGTTACCACACAAACACACAAACACAAGGGTTGTAACATTTGAGCCTTGCATATAATGCATATGAACATGTTTAATGCAGTGGAAGATGGGAAAAATTAAAAGAGAGAAAGAGTAGTATAGCCTAAGGAATCCATGGGAGAAATGTGTAAGAGCGAAGATGGTGGTAAGAGCAGAACTTCCAGGGTGGAGGTGGGGGGCTCTTTAGCACCTTATTTTTAGGCAAAATGAGCAGGATTTAAAATCGCTTCAATGCTTTAAAATCACTGTCTGTTGGCTGGCTGTGTGGACAGGTTTGTATCTATAGTGAAATGATACAAGTATTCCAGTCACATTACTGACACAAAGGTATGTGAGTAAAACAGGAAAATGTGATTAAAGTAGTAAAAATAAAAATGCAGACAAATATCAGCCTTGAGTGTCAGTGAGCTAGAGGATGAAAAAGCGAAACACGAAGCTAAAAAACTACATCCAGTTAATGTTCCAAGAGAACTAACGAATGTGACACAGAAGGTAACTCAGAAGGTTACCTTGCTGGTATGAATGTACACTTTGGATTGGATAACAAATTTCCAGTGAGGCTGGACTCACTTCTGACTTGTGACCTGTCGTGTTTGGGCGTCAACCACTGGCATTCAGACGTAAGCAGTTTGAGTTACATCTGCACTGGACTTATTATAGTTTAGTGTAGTTTTTAATTATTATTTTGCCTTTTATTTTTAATTCAGTATAGTTTCAGTTAGTTTCCAGAGTCATTTTTTTTTTCGGTTTAGTTTTTATTGTTTGAAGATGTTTAGTTTTAGGGCCTTAGATTTTTCAGATGCAAACAAACAGATCTGACCAATCAGACCACTGCGTTTGGCGACAAGTTCACTTGTAGCTCAAAACACACAACAATACTAAAAATACAAATAGTATTTCACCTTAGACACACATCTAGACATTGCTCCAGGTCAATCGGCTCTCTGAAATGATTTCTCTGCCTCTTCAGATGTGGTCCCAACTCTGCCAACAGGAGTTCAAACTGCCCCACTGTCCTCCTGAAATATGTATTAAAAGCGCTCGTGATGCAGCTTTAGCTCCTGGATCAAACCATGAGACTCTCCCTGCTGCTGCCTTTTCTTGAGAACCGGATGAAGCCAGAATCTCAGTTTCTTCCTTTTGTTGTTTAAAACCATCAGGACCAGCTCATCATGTTGAGTTTATTATTTTTATAACATGTTTTTTGAGGATGAATTTTCAGCAAAAATAACGTGGTCTCAGTGTGTAATGGCCTTTAGTTTAATATTTAATAGGTTTAGTCTTTTTAAATTATTATTTTCTGTGTTTTATATTGTAGGGCATATATCCGAGGCAAGATTTGGAAAAATCCGTACAGGTATTCCAACAAAGACAAACAGCTTTTGAAAAGCAGAGACTTAGTATGTTGTACAAATACAATGTCTGAATGAACACAATTTTTGCCACACTAACACGTACTAAAACAAGGCTATTTGCTCTATATTTTTATTTTTATTTAATTAGATTTCCAAGTTCACAGAATTGTTTCAATTAGTTTTAATTTTTCTAGTCTAATTTGTATTTTTAATGAGCTACAATGTTTTTTCACATCTAATTTGGTTTGTAGTTTAGTTTTAGTTAACTATAATAACCTTGTTTGCAAATACCAGTCTGGTGTTCCCCAGCTGGTTGTAAGAGGTTGCTAGCAGTTACTAGCCCCACTCATGTGGGCCCAGAGACCAGTCGGTGACCCTGTGGGAGCCGCCAGTCTCTACTAAAAATGTGTATTTCAAACTCTTTGCAAGTGGCAGTCGCCAACAGTGTTGGTCAAGTTACTTAAGTTGCTACTTAAGTAATTAGTTACTAATACTAATTACTTCTCCAAGAAAGTAATCCAGTTACTTTACTCATTACTTATTTTCAAAAGTAATTAGTTACTTTATTACTTAGTTACTTTTTAAAAACATGATACACAACCTGAATACATAATAAGGCAACAAATCTTTCAGCCCAGTTCTATTTTTTCTGCATAATCCATCATATAAAATTGAATCAAATGAAAAAGTCTCTTTTTTAAATTGTTTTATTAGTTTTAATCTTTTAACTTTATGCACATTGCATTAAGCAAAAATTTAATTATATGCAACAGTGTTTGACTAGAAGAAATTTGTTTAACATATTCCAGCATATAAAATAAAATCATTTTTTGTGTTTAAACTCCTGTCGCTCTTAAATCTATTTTCACCTGTTTAGCAGGAGTGGGGCAGGTGGAAGTTTGCCCGGTGCCGCAGCGGTCATGTCAGTGGGAGGATCCGGGGGTGTCTCTGTGAATTTCACATTCCCGTGGCGGTGTGCTAGGTGCTTGGTCAGATTTGAAGTTTAATTTTTCGCTGTAGAAAGAAGTTTTCTTCCCATGCAGAGTGTACAGCAGACGCTAATGCTTTGTCACTTTTACGGAATCAAACTCAAAGTAATGTCAGTACTTTCAAGCTTTAAACGCTTCACGGTCGTGCTCTCTCCGCACTCCATATGATCCATTGTTGATCTGCACACGTCTGTTGCTGCCACGGACGTCGCACGCTCATACATCATTGTCATTAGACACCCTCATGGTTTAGCAACGCAGTAATGCAGCGTGCTTACGGGAAAGTAACACTAATCTAATTACTTTGCTCGTTACTTGAAAAAAAGTAATCAGATTACATTAACCCGTTACTGCCCATCTCTGGTCGTGAAACTGGTCACAAACACAAACTTGTTCTGGAAACGCTGCCACTGTGGCCACAGCTACAGAAAAGAAAGGGAAAAAATCAAAAAATCTTCAGCTGCAAAACTTCCTGGAGGTGCCTCATCTGTCTCAGCCACAGAACAGCAGAGCAGCACCTGCTTTGTGCAACAACCACTATTACAGCATTGTGATTAGTAATATTACTGTGCGGAGTGATTTGGGTTTGGTAGGTGTTACTTTATGAGTGCTTTCAAGAGCTGCATGCAAGGTAATGTGAATATAAAATTAGATTAACAAGTGAAATTTAAAGTCAAATCTAACAACAACTATATTCATAAACAAAAAAGCAGTTTTCATTCCGTGAAGAATTTGCTGTTTGTTTCACACACTATATGAAGGAGTGTGATTTTTATGCATTCATATCCATCAAGTATTGCCAAAAAAAGAGACAAAAAACATGCACTGTCTGCATGTGTCCTCCCATGGCGTCAGTTAAATCTACATTTGACTTTTGAGCTGATGGGGAATCCTTCTAAAGCAGATGAAGCTAATGATATGAATCACATCAATGCCTCATATTCCAGACAGATTTCCAGTGTTTACGATAAGATTACTACAAGCTCCTGCTTGGGTCGGTGGGTAAAAGACTGTGTGCACAATGAAAGTTAAAAAAAATCACATGATCCTAAAATTCAGCACATCTCCATCTTCTCCATCTGTTGTAGTGAAACATTCTTGTTAAGAACTACACACTGAGCACAGCAGACAGAGGAAGAGAGAGCAAGAAAGCAGAGGAAAAATCAGCCATTTCACTCCTCCTCAGGTCATCATTACAGAGCATCAGGACAGCTGCTACCATGGAAACCTCCAGAGAGCAGAGCCTAGAAATACTTGTTGGTCGCAAAAATCAAAAGCCAAACTATCTGCATCTAGGCAGTTTGTTTCAGACTCTATTTATTTTTGCCAACTTTAACTAATTTTTAATTTGTAATCTTTCCTTTCTGTATCAGGGGAAAAGGTCTCACCCTCTTTCAGAGGTGCTGTTGATGTCATTAGCTCACTACTCCATAGATAGATGGATCTGCAAACTAGACACATTGGATGTGAAAGGATGAAGGAAAAACTGATTTTGTGAGGTTTCCTCTAATTTGTTGCCCTTCTTGCATGCTTATAGTTGTACTGTTGTACAATGTGGCTTGCCATCACCAGTGTGTGAATTTGTGTGTGAATGGGTGAATGACTGAATGTAGTGTAAAGCGCTTTGGGGTTCTTAGGGACTAAGTAAAGCGCTATACAAATACAGGCCATTTACCATTTACCATTTACTGTCTGTATTTTCAGTCCTGTGATATTAAGTTGAAGTCTCTGTTGTTGTTTTCTGTTTACAACTATCCTGTGTTAAATGGCTCATCTGATGCTCTGATATAATAATGATCTGATCTGATAGAGTGACTGACTTTTAATGTTTTTATATAAAGATCATCTGTTTGCTTTTCTTAAGGGTTATAATTAGGGACATGGATGCAATTAACAGGTGTGATAACACAGGCAGATTTAGCTAACAGTTTGGATAATTCAAGTGACTAAATTGGACCTCTACACCATGCTTGTGCTTTTGGTCCCTTTTAGTAGAATTTTTAATTGAGTTTTCTGAGCCCAAGAATCACGAGACGTTTGTACTTTAGATGTAGTTTATACATTTTAAACTTTAAAGGGGGTGTGTCTCTCTGAAAGTCTTGCAGGATGTTGGTGTTCTGGCAACTGGATACATATGTATCAAGTCAAATCCCACCTTAGATTCATTATTAAATCGTCTGAAATCCTGCTCAGTTATCCAATGACAAATGTCTGACTATGTTGTATCTTTTCCACTGCTCGGCTCTGATGAAGACACAGTTGTAGTGACACACAATGAAAGGCTGTAAACAATGTGCGCTCCAGTCCCGTCTGTCCTTTCAGACAATTTCTCAGTTATCTCAGTTTGAATTATATAATGGGATTTGGTATTTAGTTGGATATGTAAACTGTAGTTTAGGCCAAATAAAAACAGATCACAGGTTTTAAAAAGCTCATCTTGCATCTTGTTTTGCGTGGTTTGTTTTGTTTTTTTAATCCAGGCTTGATTGGATATAAAAAGAACACAGACGAAAAAAAAAGATCATGATTCATGATAACATTTTATCAGTAGATGTTCATTTTAACAGTCACACATTCCCAGTTAAATTTGGCATCAAGAATTCAAACTGATCAGTGTAAGCAGGGTTTTGATTCAGAAGGCTCACTACTTACAAGATTACCACATAGAAAGTAATGTGTGCGTTGACTCTAGAAATCTCCTGATGTTCTTAAGTGAGCAAGAAACATTCCAATAACTTACTGGATATGAATTCAGAATAAATATTGTAACTGAAATGACCGCTGACAGCTTAGATTCAAAACATTTACAATCTGTGCTTCAAAAATTCCACCTTGTATCCAGCAAAGGACAAAGGACAGTCTTTGAATGTTGCTGCAATATTGACGCAGCAGTCAACTAAGCTAATCAATAAAAATAGAAAACAACTGTGACCAGTGCTGCACTGATCAGATACTCATGAAAAACTCAGAGAGTAGAGGTATTCTTCACCACAGAGGGCAAAATGACCAACAAAGGTTATGTGGAGTCTTATCTTTGACTTCAGCCACAGCAAATCCAGGGACTAAGTTAAGCTAAACACTATACAAATATTTCAGCAATTAATTGAAGGACACCAAATAAAAACAGTTATTATCTTAGCATCTGTCTTCCTGCACTGTTGTTTTTGTTAAGAGAAAACCATCCTGCTCATAAACAGTCGTCTGTGTCCAGGGATCCAAATTCAGTACAAAATAAGGAAAAGAGTTGCCTCATGCCACAAATCCCATAGACTTGAAAATTAAGCTACTAGATATTCAAATCCAGACTACAGAGTACAAAAAAGTGAGGACGTTTTATTTTACACTATTAAGGTAATCTTCAAACGCAGATCTCTAATCAGCCAATCACATGAGAGCAACCTAACGCATTTAGGCATAAAGACATAGTGAGGTTTAAACCGAGAATCAAAATGGGGAAGAAAAGTGATTCGAGTGCCAGCCCACATTCACAGTCATCTGAGTAGTGTTTCATTTCCAGTACTCATCTGAGTATTTCAGAACCTGCTGATCTACTGGGACTTTCCCACACAACACCTCTAGAGTTCACAAAGAATGGTCCAAAAAAGAGAAAATATCCAGTGATAGAAAACTCCAGAGGTCAGAGGAGAATGGCCAGACAGCTTCAAGCTGATAGGAAGGTAACAACAACTCAAAAAAACCACCCGTTACTGTCTAAGTATGCACAAGAGCATCTCTGAACAAGCAACACGCAAAACCAGATGGGCTACAGCAGCAGAAGATCACCCCAGGTGCCACCCCTGTAAGCTGAGATATCAGAAAAAACGTTGCCTGGTCTGATGAGTCCTGATTTCTGTTGCAACATTCAGGTCAGAATTTGTGGTAAACACGATCAAAGAATGGATCCATTCTGCCATCTATCAAACATGCAGGCTGCTGCTGCTGATGTAATATGTGGGTATTTTCTTGGTACACTTTAGTACCCTCAGTACTAACTGAGCATTGTTTAAACACCACAGTATACGAGTATTATTGCTGACCATGTCAATCCCTTTATGATCACGGTATACCTATCATCTATCAGCATGCCACAAAGCTCAGATTATCCCAAAGTGGTTTCTTGAGCATGAGATCGACTTTCCTGCATTTGAATGGCCTCCACAGTCAACAGATCTCAATCCAATAGAGCACCTTTGGAATGGGAGATTCACATCATGTCAATATGGACCATTTATAAACCTCTGAGGAACATTTAGCACACCTTCTTGCCTCTGTGCCATGAAGAATTAAAGCAGTTCAGTGGCCGGTGTATGTATATGAATGGCAGTAAGAACTAGAGACCTGAGCTGTAGTTCACAGTGATGTTATTCAGATTTACAAGATGACTGCAGAGGATTCCATCAACAATAAACCAGCATGCACGCACAACAAACTGTGCATCCTAATATGTGATAAAGCAGTCTTCTTTGAGATTTAAACCAAATGAATCTTGAGAATAATCTAAGTCAACAAACATTTGAAAGTGACCTTAGTTGTACAGTAACAAAGAGCAGCTGGACAACAACTGCAGAGATGTGTCTGGATCACCACCTGAGGGACAGTTTTCCAAAACACATTATCAACGCAGCATGACGTGACGAATAATCAGGCTGGTTCTGTATCAACTCTTTAGCCATTTGCTCGTGGAAACAAAAAGAAAGAAAGAAAATATGGCATGTCAAAGTGATTGGACAGGGTCTATTCATCACACACCTGCAAAACCAAGAAGAAAAGACAGGAAAGATAAACTTCTGACTCACTGTTGTGCTGCAGCTGCTCACGTCTGACGGCCCCTGTGGAGACAAAGACAGAATTCCTCATTAGTTTTATTGGTCCCGTGTTTAGGTTTTACCACTGTCCTAATGAATTAAATGTGCTGAGATCTCATCAGGTTTCAGCCATGACATCATCTCAACAGTCCCCCGAAGCAACGCAGTGCCTGTCTGAATGTTAATGTGTGTGTATGATGGATTCAAGTCTCGCGGAGGTGAGCAGCTAATAAAACCGCTGCACGAATTATTGCACAGGCGCAAGAGTTCTGTGCACATACACACGCATACGCCGAGCACCACCTGGGCTTTGCTGACCTTTCTAAAGAAAGGCTAAGCTTTAGAAGCCCACAGAGAAACAAAAGCAGGAAAACTGTGTCGAAAGAAACAGCGCAAAGCTGATCGGATCTTGATGACAGGCTGTGCAGCCCGCAGACAAAAGGTCACTTCAGCTAAATCATCTCACTAACAAAAAGGAATTGGCCAGTAACAAAGAGCAATGAATGACATCAAACAGGATTTATTTTTTATCATAAAGTGTAACAGGCTTGTAAAGTGTACTAACTGACTATGGAGAAACCACACTGCCTGCTGCTAAATTATACAGAATCATTATTCAGTGTAAGAGACAAAGGATGTGTAAAATTACAGTTTAATATTGTAATTTTAAACTGACGTCTAACTTCAGATCTCTAAACTATCCAAAGGTATTCCCCAAAGACTCACTTTACTAAAGAAGAATAAAAGCTCCTCATATTGATCCAGAGATGAAAGAAGTACCAGTAAAAATACTTATACTATTAATTAATATCATTCAATGAAAGCCACTATGTTTTCACTGCCACTGTGTGGACAAATGAGGTGTTTCCAGTTTTTTTCAGGTGAATGATTATTTTTAAGAGATTTTCAGAGATTCCTTCAGCTATTGGAAGACCAGCATTTTTCCCAGATACTTTTTTAACATCCTCTGGCTTCAAGTTTGGAAATTTGTCTGGGAGACCTAGTTGCTCATTTATATCAGCAGGGTCCAGGCAGCTGAGGTAACTAGATCAGATTCCCTCATCAGTCCCAACTTCTCCAGGGACACTAAGCACTGGTCATCTGATTTATCGTTTCGTCGTGATTTGAATCGGTGCCAAAAGAAACACCAGGAGTTGCAGTTACATCTTCATTAGCAACGCTGTTGCCATCTAATTTCTTCAGTATCAAAGAAAACTGTGCTTTCCACTAAACCTGACAACCAGGTGCTGCATCATTGTGTTACTGTTACAATAAAGCTAATTAAACTTGTATCGTTGTAACAGTGACAACAACATCATCCCATATACAACAAAAAACAACTGACATTGTCACACATCTAGAGTTGGTAGATTAAAACAAAGAAACAATATTTTAAAGTCAGTTTTAGCAGAAAAACATTTCTTTAAAAGAAGGAACAACATTTGCAGGCACGAGGCTATTAAGATGGGCCTATGATAGCAGCTTAGAGCAGATTTTATCTTTACACTTTCTCTCTCACTGCCCACTCCCTTGAAATGCTGAATACATCCTCTTGCTTCAGCTCCATGTTTACTGCTTCAGTATGTGGCTGGTTATATGTATCATCTCTTTAGCAGTGTAATCATGCAAAGCTACGATCAAACAATAGCTATCAGTTAGTCTAATAGAGTGATATAATCTAAAATGTAAAAAGAAATATGACATGATGCAAAGTTATGAGATGTTCTGTTTCTCACTGAGTGAGAAAAGTGTAGGTACGTTGTTTTAAAGGCAATAAAGCATTAAATGTGTTGCTGGGTGATGGTTGTAGCACAGTCTGTAAACAGAACGTGAGGGATCGCTGTTTAATGTTCAGCCAAGTGAAGAGTACTGCGTGTGAGTGCCAGAGCAGGCCATATGGCAAAGATACTCCCAAGCCAAAGCAGTCTAGACTGGAATGAACCAGTCCATCCTCCAGCAGCTCCTGTCCACATACAGACACAATCAGTATGGTCCTGTTTCACAGTGACCAGTTTAAAGTGAAAACTATTAGAATTATTTTTAATATATATTTTTTTCTTTCATTTGTTTAACCCTCCAATTATTACAAGCAGTGAAAACAAAGCTCTACTGAGCTGAAACTGGAACACATAGAAAATAAAGGTGTGGAAATGACACCGCTTACCTTAGCTAAATTACCGGTAACACCCCTGAACAGCAGGTGTGCTGTTAACCTTTCCCCCCTCTCTCTCTCTCTTTGCTCTTGTTTCTCACTAAAGCTTTAATACTTTTATTTCTTTACTCTCGGTCCCCGGTGTTTTATTTATCTCCTTGTTTTCACTCCCTCATCACCTCGCCACCGCCAAACTGACTGATATGCAAATGACGAATAAATCTGCATATCAATTAACAACATCATCTCCTCACCAAGCATCTCATTGCACTTATGAAAAGGAGGGTGATGCATGTGGATCATATGAGGGATGCATTAGAAATTCTGGATTACAGAATACCTGTGATTCAGTCTTTTCTTTGTTTTGGTTATTTTTTTACTCATGTTCCTCAAACTATTTGTCAAAATGTAAGAATTATTTATTTAGTTTTGTATTTATAGAATTAACAGTGACTTCAGCTATACAGCATTTTAAAATGCTAGTGCAATGTTGTAATATATAGTTTTAATGCCTAAATGCAGACACAGTGATAGAGAAATGTGTCAGGTTAATATTTACAATAGCATGATGGTGTTGCAGGATTGTTTTGGCTTTGATTGAAACTGTTCTGCAGATAAAGGTTTAACCCCTGTTTCCAATTTTCCAAAGCTGTCCCATTGACCCGACTGGAGTTTTTTAGCGAGCTGATTTGGGCTCCCAGGTCTTGTGTTTGACACTCCTGTGCTAAGATGTACTAGCATTTTAAAACCATTCTTTTAAAGGGGGACCTATTCTGATCATCTTCTAACTCCATATATTTATTCTTGGACTTTTTCAGGGTAGCTTTTCATAGTTTCAGTTAGTAGTTATTTATCCAAACCTGGGCCTTAGTGGAGCACATTAGGTCCGTTACCAATTTCTTTGGCATTACACAGACTAGAGAGTAGAATAAATCTCTTACAGCCTGAGCACTGCACCCAGAGTTAGTGCTTACACACCCACTGATCTCATCATTTGAACCTTGTTTCAGTTGGCCACGTTTTACGGGAGCATCCACCTTTTATGTCTCATGTATTCTGCAGTTTTCTACAATACATCTCTGCATGGTATATTACTGTGAAGCTCAGCATTTACCTTTTGTGGGGACCCAGCACTGACTGTGACAAGTAAATGCCCAACCTTCCTGAACCTTACCCTAGCTAGAATCCAGTTATTATCCTTAACTCTCAAACAGCGTTTAAAGTTGTAGATCTCCACAAAGCTATCAGACTCAACCAGTATCAGGGGCTCCATGTATTTGTGGGGTTTCAGGACCCCACAAATACAAAACGAAAAAAAGAAAAACAATCATATAGAAAAGACACATCCACATGACTACACACTGAGCTGCACAAACA